>JAGXJF010004006.1:0-32969 GCA_019208055.1 Stipa capillata
AAGTATGCGTAAGTTCATTTAGAAATATACATAATTCTCCAAATACTCTTACAAAATTACCTCTCTACGGGGTACATGTTGCAAAGTGTACTAGACCAGCCATTTTTGCTTGAGCTGGAAAATGAGCCATCAAGTGAACCATAATATCAAAAAAGATGGGAGGAATATAGTCTCGAGAAGGCTCAGTGTCTCAGCTATTTTAGCCTCCAGTTTTTGCATGTCACTTATGAGAAGAACAGGTGAGTACATTTGCTTGAAAAAATTGCTTACACGAATTAGTGTTGCACTCAATCTTGCTAGCAATATTCTTCTCACAGCAAGTGGAAGCAAGTCTTGCAAAAGAACATGGTTGTCATGGCTCTTTAGCCCAATTATCTTTTTCTCTTTAACATGCACATTACATCATATGTCAGATGCATAACCATAAGGAAACTCAACACTTTTCAACACTTCACAAAATGTCTTCTTCTCATCAGAACTTATTGTGTAAGGTGCTAGAGGTAAAAAAAATCTTCATATTCAATAGGATGAAGATCCTTCCTAATGCCTAAATCTTGAAGGTCCAACCGAGAATTCAAATTATCCTTAGTTTTTCCCATCGATGCCCAACAATGTGTTAATTATGTTATCACACACATTTTTCTCGATGTGCATGACATCGAAGTTATGATGCAGCAACAAATCCTTCCAATATGGGAGCTTGAACCAAATAGACTTCCTTTTCCAAATGACCAATGGATCCCCCTCTTTGTGTCTCTTACTTGTAGGCTTCTTCCCCGATGGATCCTCCCCAAAGATAGTTTGAATATTTTTTGTCAGCGCCAAGATTTCCTCTCCAGAAAGTGGAATAGGTGCTGTCCCATGCTCCATGACACCATCAAAAGAACATCTATCAAACCTCAAATTATGGTTTGCATGCAAGAACCTACGATGTCCCACATAGCAAGTTTTGCTGCCATTACAAAACCTGAGAGAACATATATGGGAGTGGCATTTAGGGCAAGCTCCTTCACCAGAGGTAGCACATGCAACAACATATCCTAGACCTGGGAAATCTGTAATTGTGCATATTATGGCAGCTCGCAATTGGAAGTACTCACCCTTCAAAGCATCATAGGTTCTAACACCATGAACAAACATATCTAGCATATCATCAACTAGTGGCTCAAAATAGACATCAATATCACTACCTAGAGCATTTTGGCAAGGAATCAACAATGATAGGATGAAGTTTGGTTGCTTCATAACCATCCATGGTGGAAAGTTATACGGAATCAAAATGACAGGCCAAATGCTATAGCTGACATTCATGGACCTAAATGGATTAAAACCATTTGTAGCTAGTGCAAGTCTAATATTGCGACTATCTGAAGCAAAGTCTGGATGTCTATGATCAAAGTTTTTCCAAAAGGCAGAATCTGCCGGATGCCTGAGCAAACCATCTTTTATGCGCTCTTCATCATGCCATCTTGTGTGGGTTGCAGTTCTAGAGCACATAAACAACCTTTGAAGCCTTTTCTTTATTGGAAAATAGCGAAGAACCTTCCTAGGAGCCTTGTTCACACGTTTCCCATCTAGACTCTTCCTTTTTGATGACAGCCCTATTAACCGGCCTGGTGTTCTCCTGTGAAGGAATGCTGACATGGTGGTCTCCTGTGGATGGACGCTGACGTGGTGGGGGAGAATGCAGCCGATGGCAGAGGTAGGGACGCCGGGTGCGGGGGCCGCGGGTGAGTGGAGGTGAGGGTGTGGGGGTGCTGGCCGGTGAGAGGTGGCAGGGGCGTGCAACGGTTGGTGAAGGCGGGGGCGGCGAGGGCGGCAGTGAGTGGCGACAGGGGCAGGGGCGCGGGTGAGGGGCTGCCGGGAGTGGCGGCGAGGGCGGGGGGCGCCGGCCGGTGAGGGGGCGACGGAGGTGGCGCGTGAGTCGAGGCGGGGCGGGGGCGGCGAGGGCTGCTATGAGTGGCAGCGGGGCGGGCGCGGGTGAGAGGCCGCGGGTATGGCGACGAGGGTGGGGGCACCGGCCGGTGAGGGGTGGCGGTGAGGGCGAGGGGCGCCGACCGGTGAGGGGCGACGGGGGTAGCGCATGAGTCGAGGCAGGGCGGGGGTGGCGAGGGCCGCTGTGAGTGGCGGCGGGATGGGCGCGAGTGAGGGGCCGCGGGTATGGCGACGAGGGTGGGGGCGCCGGCCGGTGGTGAGGGGCGGCGGGGGCGCGTGGGGGCACCGGGCGTTGGGGGATTAGGGCATCATAGTGGGCAGGGTGGGTTTTTTTTGGGTGATGTTTTTTTTTGGGTGGCCTGAAGGAATTACATTGGCACCAAGATTTTTCGCCGCGCGCCAATTCTTAGCCATATACCGACCGACTGTCTACGTGCATTATTTGCCAACCGACTATCTGCCAGGAAGCTACGTATTGCCGACAGAACATTTGATGCTAAATAATTTACATTTCCCGATCAACATTTAGACACCATACATACATATTACCGACCAACCGTCCGTTTGTAATTTTCCCGACCAACTATCCATTTGTATATACTAACTTTTCCCGATAGACTTTAATAGGGAATCTAGTGTCTTGGTGTAGTATAAGGACGTCATTGGTGATGAAATAGATGTGGCTGGTGGAGCTAGCGTGCCACCACGCCTTGTAGGCGGCCTCGGCAGCGAAGCAGGAGGCGATGAGGGAGGCGAGTCCAAAGAAGGATGTTGGACTTGCCACCACCGGAGTCGCCAATGAGCATGATCTCCTTTCGCTCGTAGCTGCTCGTGATAGTGCCTCCGGCAAACATGTTGAAGGATCAAGATGTCGGCCTAGAGGGGAGGGGTGAATAGGCCGCTTCAATTTTAATCAATTTTAAGCTACTCTTGCAATATGTGCAGAACTTATTATGATTAACTAGCAAGAGCAACAATAGTATGATATGAAAGCAAGACTACTAGCAAGATCAATATAAACAATATGATAAATACTTGCAAAAGAGATGCGGTATGTAAAAGGGACAAGAGATGTGTTGCTAAAGTTCGGATCCTTGAGGGGAGGGGATCCTACGTCTCCGTTTGAGGGGCTCGATCACATGTGATCAAGAGCCGGCTTCCTCTCAAGCCTTTATCCCTCGAGGATTCTCCGGAGTCTCCTCTACTTCTTCTTGGTGATTCTTTCCTCGTGGAGGCGAATCCCGGCCTTCACAAACTTCCCACGGCTCACCACACGGATTGGGAGCTCGTGAGCGACTCCTAACCATCTAGGAGTCCTCAACCTCCAAGAGTAACAAGTGCGTTGAAGTCGCAAGAAGGTGAACCTAGTGCTCAAAGAGATCTTGACCTTTTTGCACTCAAATCCTTAAATCTCACTTCTTTTCTTTTCTCTCACAAAGGGTGGCTTGGGAGCTTGAGAGAAGAGAATTAAAAGCTCTTGAGTGTCCAGGAAAATGATTTGCAAAAGGTTTTTTTTAGGAAAGGGGGTTGGGGGCTATATATAGCACCCCTCAAAACTAGCCGTTTTGCACTGAAAACATCCACATCGGAACTTCCGATGTCAACATCAGAACTTCCGATGTGTTCAAATCAAATGGCTATTCTCGCTGCACAACTCACAGACATATTGGAACTTCCGATACAAAAATCGGAACTTCCGATTCTTCCAGAACAGTTAAAACACAGGCTGAACTTGAACTTCCGGCCCAATCGGAACTTTTGATCCAGAGACCGGAACTTCTAGTTTTTTTTAGAACACTTCAAACAAAGGTTGGCCCGGAACTTTCGGTTTTTCCATAGCCTTTAAAATAAGGGCTACTTCGGACCTTCCGGTGGAACCAGAACATCCGGTACACAAACCAGAACTTCCGATGTAGCAAATTTAAAACTCATTTTTGTGTTCATGGAGAATGATTTGCTCTTTTGAAATAAAGTTCAATGATCTCTGAGCACTAAGGTCAACTAATTGCTTCTACAATGCACCCCTCTTAATAGTACGGCTTTCCTACTACTCAAATAAATGCGAAATACTTTACGTGAGGTAGAGATTCCGAAGCCGCCACCTTTAGGGGTCGTTGATGTGCTTTGAACCTTTTCTCTGGGACTAATATCTGTTTATAAACTCGTTAAACCTGTTAGTCCCTTAATCGTTTGTCGTGAATCATCAAAACCCGATTAAGGGGCCTAGATGCACTTTCACACGCACATGCCACTCGAAGAGGAGGACAAAAGTAGAAAGGAGAAGACAGACTTGAGAAGTGACGGTGGATCTAAAGGAAGAATACGAGAGAAGAAGAAGGAAGAGAGATCTGAGATTTTGTTTATTTGTTTATTAGAGATTTTTAGGAAGGTTTATTTGTTTGTTAGAGATTTTTAGGAAGATTTGTTTCTTTGCTATATATTGTTATGAAGGTTTGTTTGTTTATTAGAGATCTTTAGCAAGATTTGTTTGTTTTGGTTTGATAATGGGGCAGCGGTGGCACTTTTTTGGTAAATAACATGAATTTTGAGGGCAGTTTAGATGACGTACCATCACCACCAGCTCAAATTTATAAGATAGTATATATATTATTATAGCATGAGAGCGTGCAGGATGCTACTAGGTTTGTCTTTTTCTTTCTTTTCCTTTTCTTTATTATTTCTTTATTTTGTCATTTTTCTACCTGTTTCTTCCTCTTTGTCACTAGTTTTTTTCCTTTATTTTTCATCGTTTTTCCTTTGGTTTTTTCATTCAATTTTTCGTGTCATTTTTCCAATTTCTTTCTTGGTGATTTTTTCTTTCTAGTTTTCTTAAACCGTTTTCACATGTCTTTTCAATGTTACCCATAAATTTTTCTTCATCGATTCTGCTCTTCCAAACATGTCTTTTCAATGTTGCCTAACAATTTTTTTTCATCAGTTCCTTGCCAGATCAAGGGAAACATGTAGCCGTCCTGGATAGGAACAGATGCAATGGACTATAAAAAAATGTATGTATGCAGTAAACAAGTAATAAAAAATATAGTAGATAACTCAAAAAAATACAGTAGATAACTTAGGAAAAACACTAGAAAGCTCATGAAAAGTGCAGTAGACAACTAAAAAGATATAATAGACAACTGACAAAAAATACAGTACATAAAATATGTAGTAGAGAAAAAATACAGTAGAGAAATATATAGAGGATAAACTAATAAAACCCAAGAAACCCATGCGGAAGGGAGGTTTTATGCATTTTTCCGATAGCATGTCGCACTTTTCTACCAATAAAGCTCATGTGGGATGGATTGGTATCAAAAATGAAAACCATTAATATTATTGGTATACATGAACTCGCTAGTATTTTATTAAACTAAATATCAAAACTTTACTAAGAGATATCGCTCATCCAAATAGGCTCCTGTTTCTTTGTCTGAAAAACATCGATATATCCGTGTACCAATAGTCACTATCTCTATTTAGCTATTCGCAAAAAAGAAAATGAGTAAACAAATGGGGGAAGCGCCACCCAAAAAAGAAACGAAATAAACATGGTACACACTATTACAAAACATAGCTTTAGTAACACATTTGTGTAGCACATAAAAAATATGTTACGTGTAATTAATAAGGTAACACATGACATGTCTTCTAAATAAAGTTATAACACATATTTTATGATGTATTAAAATGTGTTACAAAGTTGCCCAAAGTGTTAGAGCGTTGCAGCACATATCTCATGTGTGAATATGTGTTACAAGGTTGTAACATATGTGCTAGGTGCAAAATTGTCTTACAAGGTTGTAACAAATATCTTAAGTATGAAAAGACGTTACAAGTTGCAGGTTAGAACTATTGGCATAACTTACTTACCTTCCTTTGTCAGTTCAAGTTGAACAGTGAATTGGTTAGGTGTGTAAACATGTAATCAAGAGGGTTTTGGGTTCAAAACTTGGTTCATGCAATAAATAATTATGTCAAGTGCTTGTTTCTCTGATTAAATTTTTTATTGCACCGTTTTAAGAAATATGTTACCAAATAATGTTAAAATATTTTAAAAAAATGTGTTACTAAATATGTTGTTACACTTATGCTGCGTGTTGCTATAAGGTAGTTGTAACGTACATCACTTTTTACATGTAGGATCAAATATTATGTGTTACGTAAACATCATTGTAGTAACATAGGCTATAAAAACACATACAAAATGTATTATAATATTCCTTAGAGACACATTTTAAAATTTTAGTAGCACATGGAAGTGTTACTATATCCATGTCCCGGTGTAGTGGGTAGAAATCGTTCTCAATTATATTAACGTTGAAGCATAGTACGGATAACTTGATATGCTTCTTATTTGCAACTTTGAATGGACATGTTAACAACTTCAATTCTCCAACTTATGTTCGACCAAACAAAATGCACGGATCTCACTCGAGACATCGGCATCCTCTCTTCCCTTGTTTAGGTGTGTACGTGGTGCTCGCTTGAGAATGAGTATTGTACATGTGATCCAAGTTAATTATTTTGTGCATTCTACGATGCAACTATGGTCGTGAAATAAACGGTATCCATAGTGGCAAGAGCGGAGCTTCATGGAGGCCAGGGTGGGTGCTGCATAGCAAAATGGCTGGTAAGGGTAACTTTTTAATCCAACTCGTGGTCAATAACCAAACAAACGCAGAAAGGCCATGTTACTTACTTGCAGATAATTACCGTGATCGAACACAATATTGCATCTTTGTAAAGTTTTATAGCTGCCATGGCAGGTTAGCACAATACTTGCACAGTCAATAAATACCTGCATCCTCCAAGATCTCCAGAACAGTTCTACCTAAATTTGAGACTTTGTGCTCGAAAATCGCATTTCAGAAGGATTTAGAGAAAGAGGTTTTTTAGGTATATTTTAATACTGCTTGGAGAAGTAGTATTGAATTAGATCAACAGTTGGATTGGCAGGATAATTTTGGAAATTTGCCGTTTGGTTCTTTTTTACGTAAGGGAGTAGTTCTCTCGCCGTACCCTCCGTAACATCACTGTCCTCTCTATCTTCATTGGCAAACTAACTTCTCACTTTGAGTCCTTACCATCGTCCGTGCTAGCTTGCACGGATGTGCCACTAGATCCAGTTCTCCCACCGCACTGTCCACAACATCACCATCCTCTTTGTGTTCGTCACTGGACCACCTCCTCCTCCGAGCATCCGATCGAGAGGTATGTATGTTTTGCTCTAAGTTGCATCCATTCAGTCTCATGCTGGTAGACAAATGAAGTGAAATCTCTGATTATTTTATGGATTAGTAGAGGTGCCTAAACTTTTCTCCTCCGTAAGATGTGTTGCTGTTAGGTTTTAGATGCAGTGTTTTGCATTTGTGCAAGCACATGGTACAGTCCTGAAATTGATTCTACTTTGTGGTTATTACATGTGCAAACACATATGTGAACATTTAGTACTGTTTGTTTGAGAATTCAGATGTGCTTCCCCTCTTGAGAAGTCAATATGTTGGGACATAGAGTAGCAATTCTTTTTTGCATTCATGATTTTTTTAGTGCCTTGTTCTACATTGGAGCTTGGAATTATACCTATGTCAGTTGGTGGTTTTCATTCATGTTTATTTGGCAAAGGAGCAACCTATGATAATCAATATTCTCTTGGAACAAATTTGTCTAAAGAAAAGCAGTCTTTTGACAAAGTTATAGATTCCTCATTTACAAACATTTTTAAGTTTATATGTATAAGGGATATTTAGTAGATAGATAGAAGAACAAGAATGTTGCTGAAATTCTGAAAATGCTGCATTTGTGCTAGTGCTAATTGCCAAGCAAGAACAATCTGCGTCACTAGGTGTTGTGTTTCTTTTGTTCAAGCATCATGAAATCAGTATTTGGTTGTGTCTTGGTTTTATTTGTTGGTTCATCATAGAGTGATAGAAATCAGGAAATGTCAGAAAGAAATCTCAAAGTTATATTCTTGTTGAGATAGCAGATAATTTCGGTGTTATAACTTTGGCTTTTTGTGTTTTAGTTTGATACGAGAAATAAATAGCTAACATGATTTTGTTGCTTTTATGAAGCCAATTGTATGACATGGATGCTCACCATGTCAGCTTGGAGGAAATAGAAGAATATTACATGGTGATCAGTCAGACGTTCAGAAGCGAGGAAGAAGGTTATGAGTTCTACAACGCGTATGCTCGAACCAAACACTACTACAGAACGGCCCATCCGAGACGGGCTAAAACAAGCATCCCAGACGGTTGGCCACTCCGTCTGAAATTGGTGGTCTGTGATGACACAGGTCATCGTAGACGGGTGGGCCACCCGTCTGTGATAATCGATCATCCCAGACGGGTCGAGTAAATGAACAGTCTGCGATAACCACCTATCCCAGATGGGTCAACTCTACCACCCGTTTGCGATAACAGTTCATCCTAGACGGTCGTGTCTCTGACCCGTCTCGGATGACATTTGTCACAGACGGGTTCAACTGTTGACCCGTCTGGGATGGTTGTGTACAGAGGGCATAACACTGCCTGTTTTGTGGCTAGCCTAAAGAATTGCTAGCCATGCCCTCTGAAACAGCAGATATATATTTCACAAAACATTCACATATTTAACACAGATACAGATACATACATTCACAGACAATACACTGAAACAATCACATACTTCAATGTATAAAAGGAAAGTTGCAAGAGAGTCACACCGCTAGCTAGATATATTCACAATTGCTAGCTAGAAATGAGTCACACGGTTCAGAATTGAGAGCTCGATCGCTGCCAACAACCGCATACTTCAATGTTTAAAAGGAAAGTTGCAATAGATTGCTAAGTACATAGATGAAAGACAATGCTACTCTACTAAGCCACCACCATAGAACTCGCCATCGGGATTGATGATTTGTGTATTGATGAAGAAGGCAAAAATCCCTCGAATGTGCTTGAGTTGAGCTTCATCAATTGTGTTAGTTTCAATCTTCCACGCCTCATCCAGTTTTCGCTTAGCGAAACCCGCGATTAGCTCCATGTGGTAGCAAATGTAGAATCCACATAGGTTTGTCCCCTTGGGTTGTTGTTTGCACTAAAACAAGAAACAAATATACGTTAGCTAAGAAGAATCTATTATGAAGCATGTCAATATGCTATATTAACATAGTAATGGATATATATGTACCAGAAAGTCAAATTTATGTCGCAACTTAGACCCTTTGCCACTTATCCCTCCACGAGCTTTGTAATCGATGAACGCCTGCTCAAGTATGTCGCGAATCGGCCCGAAGTGGCGTGAAGGATCTCGCGAGGAATCAACGTATATTACCCTGTTCCATTTTGGTACAAGTACGACCAAAACCTAGTGGTAGCTACATATGTATAGACGAACTACCAAATCAGCTTTGTGATATATGCATAATGGTGAAATTATAAGTATTGGATGCGATGCAACACTTACTCTGGGTTGAAGGGAAATACGATGTACTTTTTATCGTTTTGGGACAATATTGCATGCTTAACATACTCTAGAACTTGCTATTTGTTGTCTCTAATATTTCTCCAAGTCACTCTTGCCGGGTCAATGAACCCGATAGGTTCCTTGTTAAGTCTGGCTTCAATGTGCATGTATCTATGTAAAATGGGAAATCATGTCACGGCTTAATTAAGTTGCATAGGTATAGAGAAAACTGATTGACTGAGAAGTTGTAGACTTACAATGTCCAGCATCTCAACAGGTTCTGCTCCAGGGCATCGAGGGTGAAGAATTCGAATAGGTCTTCAAAGTACACGTAGAACAACCCGCCCATGTCCTGGTGGAAAAGGTGTTCCTCCTTGAAAGCGACTTTGACGCATCGTGGCATGGTTTGGCCAGGCTGTAGGTTGTTCGTCGCCGTCATATACCAATCATGCAACCTCTGACATGCCATTGAGTTCGATATGTCCTCTGGCGTGATGAAGGCTTCTCCATTCACAAATCGATGAGCCAGAGGTGCGAAAGGGAGATCATCCACTCTATCCGGGTCAAACCCAAGTTCTTCCAATATCGCTAGTGTCTTCAATTTTTGGCTGCCCTTGGAAGTCTTGGGGGCACTACTATGACTCCTGCCCTTGCCGGTTTTGTTAGTCCCTGTGTGCTTCACCGGTGAAGGAACTGGTCTCATCTATAGCACCTTCTTAGTCCCTATGGAGGTAGCGGGTGCTGGCTCTGCTGGCTTGACCAGAGATGAAGCTGGGTTATTAGGCCATTGCGCTGCCGCTACGAGCTCCATTGGGGTAGGGTTAACTTCGGGTATCCTAGCTGACTCAGTGTGTGATGCATTCTGAGAGGCAAGCCGGATGAGTAATTTGATGTCCCTCTTTGGCCACTGGATAAAGGTCCCAACCGCCTGATGCAGCACCGTGATCTCGTCATTTGGTGGCACGGCAAGCGGGAGCTCCTTGAAACCTTCAACCACGTCGTCCACATGCACCTTTTGAAAGTTTGGTGCTATGGGGCGACCATGTAGTAGAATCCCCGCCTCCTTGGGATATGCAATCCCAAATGCAGCATCGAGGGAGACATCTCCGGCTACCCTTGCCAACAACGGGCACAGAGTCGTCTCCTACAAAATTATTGAGTACGTACCTTGTTGATTAAGTCCAAAGTTATGTACTTGCGATTATAAAAACCCTATAAATGGCCCTTACCGAGATGGTGTCGCAGGGATATGTTTCACCCGATTCTTCGGCGGATGCGCAGCTACTCCGAATATTTCCGGGGCTCGCCAAATCTACGTTAGCGAGTGCAAGTTGAGCTTTGAACTCCTCCTTAAATGCCACAACTTGCCTCCTGACTTCCTCCTGAATACGCCTCTCCAAATCTTCTTCATCTCTCGTAGCCGTTGTTGACTGACTACGACTCCTCTTAGCGGCCTTTCTCCTCTCGTACTGCTCCTCGGTCTCAATGAATCCCTCTCTCCAGGGAACTGCAACCCCAACACCTCTTGTGCGACCTAGGTGCTCCGGGTTTTCCAACGCTACGGTAAGGATGTCTTTGGTCCTAGATGAATGTGCTTCTTCATCCTCATCTAGTGACCCTTGCGAAGCTATCTGCACCTGCAACAATCACGCGCGCAAGTTACATTATAAATGATACTCGTACGGTTCCGAAGAATTGTGTACGTAGTCATGTATATTACCATTCGATCGACCACTTCCTGGTTAGCGGGGTTTGAAAATATAACTGAACCACTCCGCGGATCTGACTTGGCACGTGCTCTGCACTAGGATGCAGCGCAGCCAACAACCACGCTGGGAAATGGAGGGGGTAAATTTTTCTCCATTGCCAACCGATCCTGCATCTCCCATTTCGCCGATGCACCTTATATCCTGTGTTTCCAAGCCTATGCGGGTGCTTGTTTCTTACTTGAAGGGCCTTCTGTCGTTCACTCTTCGCCACTTCTTCTGGCGTGGACTTCATCTCAACAAATCTATTGTATACTTGCTCGTCCAAGAAACCGTACTTCTCAAATGGGCTCTCACCTGTCCGTACAAACTTTGTTGTCAGGATGCTCTTGAACGACCTCCACGCCTTGCCCATGGTCTTCATTGCAGACACTTTAGCCATTAACTCGTCCTCCTTCGCGGTGGTAATATCCTTCCAGTTCGCAATGGTTATGTTGACCCTCTCCCGCCCAAGTATCCCGCAGAATGTGCGGAATTTGTTCGCTACGTCATCCGGTTTCATCGGCACACCAGACTTCGTAGATACTTGCGTGATGACCATATGTCTACCAGGGGCCTTCGACATTGTTCGGGGCTTCCGACTTCTTTTTTGCGTACCCGGTTCATCATTGCCCAAAGTAGGGTTCGGCAACGATGAGTGCCTCGACGAGGAATTAGAAGAAGAATTGACGTCCGACATATCTGTGTAAACTAACAAAGCAAGGCAGCATATGTAGAAATCAAAGAACAACTAATGCCAAGCATAGTTTATGTCCTAATCAGATTCTTAAAACATCTATATGTGAATCATACATGCATTTAAGCAAACCAATGACTCCTCGTCCAGTTGATACATAGATATAACTTATGAATGAGTAGCTAGTTTATTTTTATTAAAAACAATATCATTTCTACATAACCAAATCGAACGGCATACGTGCAACCCTCCACTTAACCCCACTGTCCAAGTCCCAAACATATGGCTCACGCTATAGGTGGTGTATACATAGTATAGCATAGCACAACATTACTCATAGCAATTTTGCACTATAAATTCGTAATGGCACAGAAAAGGAAGTTAAAGGAACAGTTGTTTTGCTACTAGTCAAATTCAATGTAATTCAGCACTAGCATTTACATTTATCTCCAGTAAATCTTTTTGAACAAACTGTAGATTTGATCACAGCGAAAGATTTGGAATTCGAGAAATGATCACTGTCAGTTTGATCAGATGCCACTAGTTCTTTTATGTTTTATATCACTCTAGTGTGAATTTGAACAAAACTTCACACGACCAAATACTATTGACCAGCATGAACACCAATAAGGAAACACAGATGACATGAATTAGCCCAATTCTATAGTGTGATATCTAAACAATTCTATATTGTGTTATCTAAACAATTATTGGATCAAAATACTTAGTATTGAATTAATCAGAATGAGTTGAAGAGGTTGGAGAGGATGAAGCCACACGGGTGTTCATGTTGGAGGAGAGTGTGTGTGTACCTGTTTTCTTCAGTAGACAGGAGTAGAAGGGGGAAGGATGAACGGTGGTTCTTCTCCAGCGGCGGCGCGGTGGCTCGGCTCCTTCTCCGACAGCGGTGCGGAATGGGTGGCCGCACGGGCTCGGGCGACGGCGGCGCGGAATGGGTGGCGGCGCGGGCTTGGGCGACGGCAGTGTGATGGAGATGACGACAGTGCGGGCTTGGCTCCTTCTCCGACGGCGGCGCGGAATGGGTGGCGGCGCGGGCTCTGGCAGCAGTGGCGCGGGAGGGGATTTAGGGCACGGGGGGATTTGGAATGCGCGGGCTTCCAAAATTTTTCTAAGCCCCCACGATATGTACTAATACCATCGCAGATGGGTTAAGTGAGTCACCCCTCTGCGATGATAGTCATCGCAAACGGGTTAAGTTAGTTACCCGTCTGGGATGACCGTCATCCTGGACGGGTTGAAGACATTACCCCGTCTCAGATGAGCGTCATTCCAGACGGGCATCTGGCCTGACCCGTCTGGGATGAGTCTAACAGGGGCCATGTGCTACCTCCATTGTAACTAGCCTCAGGAAATGCTAGCATGCCCTCTGAAAATTTATAGCAACATATGTATACACAGCAGCATTCAAGAACAAAATATTCCAACTCATGCATACGGAAAGTAAATATTCAAAATACAAATAATATCAATAATTAAAGTGAGCTCAAGACAATGTTTAGGGCTAGAGCATAGAGCTTAGAGATCTCACTAATCATTAAAGTGAGCTCAAGACCATGTTTAGGGCTAGAGCTTAGAGCTTAGAGATCTCACTAAAGTAAATATTCCAAATAAAAATAATATCAACTATTTACAATACTTGCTTCTTCCCTTTGAAAGTGAGCCCTTCACGATGATCGTTGTGGTAGTATGACCCAGCTCCCTCCACAGTTTTAGCCTCGAAACTCAAATCTTAAAAATAATTCTCGGTGAATTTGTTGTAATCATCCTCATCAACCACATTGTCGACTCCTATAATGCTTCTTTTTCCATTTCTAACGACATGCCGCCTCTTGCTTGACGGATTGATCATATAGAATACCTGATGAACATGCTTCGCGAGCAGGAATGGTTCAGTACGTAGCCAACATGGCTCAGGTCAACAGTAGTCACATCGTATTCGTCAGTCTTAATGTGCGAGAGGTGGGCCCAACGACACCGAAATATTGGGATTTTGAACTTGAAGTAATCGAGCTCCCAAATCTCCTCGATGAACCCATAGTAACAATGCTTATGACTGGCAGAATCGAAAGCATCGACCCGCACACCGCTGTTCTGATATATGCTTTTTGCATCTTGAGCCTTCATATAAAATGGGTATCCATTTATGTCATATCCTTGGTATGTCCGGATTATAAAGTACGGTTTCTTTGATAACCATGTCAGCATCTCATCGGATGATGACATGGTGGTGATCCGGTCTTGGAACCATTGGTTGAATATGGACATATGTTGTTTCTTGATCCACGCTTCGCTTTTTCTTGGATTTTGATGTCGTAGCACTACCATGTGTTCATCGATGTATGGCGACACCACCGAGATGTGTTGCAAGACCATGAAATAAGCTTGAGCATGATCGTCCCGATCAGGAGTGATGGATTTCATCCAAGCACCCCGGTACCATGCAGCCTGCCCGCGTGTCGTGATTCAGGTAGACCTATCGGGTTGACATGTGGCATGTAGTCCAAACAGAACTCAACAACCACTTCGGTGGCATAACCTTCCACAATGCTACCCTCAGGCCGCGAGCGATTTCGTACATAACCCTTCAGAATTCCCATATATCTCTCGAATGGGTACCTACTTCGTAGGAACATAGGACCGCACATTTTGATCTCTCTAACTAGGTGAATCATGAGGTGCGGCATGATATCAAAAAATGACGGGGGGAAGTACATCTCAAGGAGACATAGGAGAACCACCAGCCGTGCCTCTAGAGCATCTAGTTCAAGTATACTTATCACCTTCTGTGATATTCTGTCGAAGAATTGGCATAGCATTGTGATTGTATCTCGGACATCACCAGGCAAAATCCCTCTAATAGCAATAGGAAGTATCTACGTCATCAAAATGTGACAATCGTGAGACTTCATGCCAATTAATTTCAATTCCTGCATTGAAACTAGCTTCTTGATGATGGCGCAGTACCCACTTGGAACTTTCATATCGTGCAAGCACTGGCATAGCTCAATTTTCTCGGCTTTAAAGAGTGTGTAACATGCAGGTGGTAGGAAGGTTTTGCCTTTGTCGGTTTCTATCAGAGCTAACTCAGGCCTGATGCCCAGTTTCACATAGTCTTGTCGTGCCTTCACATCGTCCTTTGTTTTATCAGGGATATTCAGCAAGAGGCCAATTAGGCTGTCAAACACGTTCTTCTCTACGTGCATGACGTTGATATAGTGGTGAACATCTAGTTCTTTCCAGTAAGGCAAACCCCAAAATATTGATTTCTTTTTCCACAAACCCTTCATTAATTTATGCCCCTTTGCAAGAACAACATCAATGTCTTTAACCATTCTGTATACCTGTCTCCCGATTAAATGAGGTGGAGCCGATCCTTCTTCAATGGTTCCGTCGAACTCGGCAACCAACTTGCGGTAAGGATGATTTTGACGCAAAAACCTATGTTGCCGCATGTATACGGTTTTGTGTGATTTCTCAAGGTACAAACTGGCCGTATCTTCCATGCATTGAACACAGGCTGTTGCTCCTTTAGTACTCTGGCCGGATAGGTTACCGTACATGGGATAGTCATTGATGGTGCAAAAGAGCAATCCGCGTAGGGTGAAGTTCTCTCTCTTGTCTACATCCCACGTCTCCACGCCTTCGTGCCACAATGTTTCGAGATCCTCCTTCATTAAAGACAGGTACGTATCTATGTCATTTCCGGGTTGCTTCGGGCCTTCGATGAGCATGGCCAACATGATGTACTTTCTCTTCATGCACAACCAAGGAGGGAAGTTGTACATACAAAGAGCCACAGGCCAAGTGCTATGACAACTGCTCATGTTACCAAAGGGATTTATTCCATCTGTACTCATCCCGAACTGTACATTTCTAGAATCTGCACCAAAATTTGGGAACTTTCTATCGATGTTTCTCCACTGGATGGAATCCGCTGGGTGTCTAATCAAATCATCAACTTTACGCCCTTCCGCGTGCCACCGGATTTTCTTTGCATGTTCAGGATTTACAAACAGACGCTTCAGGCGAGGAATGATAGGAAGATACCATACATCCTTGGCCGGAATGCTGTTCATCTCCTCATTGCCCTCGATGTCATCGTCCGTAGCATTGTTGTGCTTCTTATATCGGGAAGTCTTACAAACCGGACATACATGTAGATTCTCATACTCTTTACGGAAGAGGATGTAGTCGTTTTTGCAAGCATGTATTCTTTGTACATCCATTCCTAGCGGACAGAGAATCTTCTTAGCTTTGTATGTGCTTTTTGGCAACTCATTTCCGTCGGGAAGCATGTCTGCCAAGAGTTGTAAAAGTGCAGTAAAGCTCTTGTCAGACCAACCTGCGCTTGCCTTCAATTTGAGTAGTTCCAGAATAGCTGACAGCCGGGTATATTTCACCTTGCAACCATGGTACAATTGTGTCTCCGAGTCCTCCATTAGACCCAGAAATTTATCATATTGCCTGCCACCAAGGTCATTACCTTTAGCATCGCGCAGCATTTACTCGAGATCGTTGTCATTGGTACGCATCTCGACATCCTCTTCATCAGACTCAGAATCAACATCAGCCTCCAGATTCAACTCTTCACCACTCATTCCTTCATCGCTCCCCTCCATGTGTTCACCATAATGGATCCAATTTGTATAACCAGCTATGAATCCCCTACGGATCAAATAATCTTGTAACTGAGTCGTGTTCTTCAACATCTTCTTATTCTTGCAGTCATAGCATGGACAACACATATGAATAGACTTCCTACTGGACATATCATCCTCAGCCGCTCTTAAAAGTTCATTCACGCCACTGATATACTCAAGGCTCACACGGTTCACATCATACATCCATCTTCGATCCATCGGCACTATGACATACATATAAACATATGTTGACTAATTAATTATCTATGTGATTTAAAATAGAAATTAAACTCATCGCTCTCTCTCATTTGTCCAATTATGCGCAAAACCATCCAAGCTAGAGCCATCCAAGCATGCGTATATATTACATGTAAACCAAAATTAATAAACCATCCATCCATGCTTATACATCTATTAAACCAAAATTATCTTCTAATAGAACACAATTGCACTAGATCTAGGGTTAGAGAGCAATTAAACTAACTAAATAACCAAATCTACTAACCTATTGCCACACCAAATCAATCATGTCCTTGCAATCTTCTTCTCCTCCCCCAAAATCGCCTCAAAATCGCCTCAGCAGCCGCCACCAGCCCGACAGACCTAGGAAACCCTAACAGACCTGGGAGCACTGGTTATGTTATATAGGTGGAGAAGTCATTCCAGGCGGTTTAGTCACTTGAACCGCCTGTAATGCACCAACACAGACGGCTGAGCAGAAGACCGTCTGTGATGTATTGCTACATCGCAGACGGTTAGTTTCCTGACCGTCTTTGATGTGTTATCGCAGACGGTTCGATTTCAAGCCGTCTATGATAACTGCTTACATCACAGACGGGTGATACCGAGAACCGTCTACGATAATGTTTTCCAGACGGGTGGGCCACGACCCGTCTGGGATGATATATCAACCAAGACACTGGTTTCCGGAAAAAAGTCACCACAGACGGTGTCATTTTTCTACCCGTCTGGAATGTCTTCTATCCCAGACGGTCTACAGTAACCGTCTGCAATGTGCCATCCAGGATGAGCCGTTCTGTAGTAGTGAAAGGGTTTGGTGTTAGAAAGAGTGATATTATGCATTGGGGAGCCACTGGAATCCCATGGCTATACGTATGTTGAAAAGAAGGATATAAGTGCAAGAAGCACTTTAATAAACCTAACTGGAAAAGAAAACCAATGGTGCTCACATGTTGTGGATGTTTTGCTCGGATGTAGATCGAGCTTAGTAAGGGAACTGGTGAATTGTTCGTCAAGGAATATGTGAACCGCCATAACTGTCGATTCACTAAGCCTGACCAGACACCTTTCCTGTGGTCTTGTGGCATGCTGAGTGATGCTCAAAAGGCTGATGCCATTGAGTATGACGTTAGTGGCCTACGAGCGCATCAGATAATTGAGGTAATTGAGAAGCAGCATGGTGGTTATGACAAGGCTGGCTTTGTATCGGACTTGTATAATTTTATTGCTGAGGACAAGGAGGAAATAATTGAAGGTTTTGATGCCCAAAATATGCTGAACTATATACCGATGTAGGAAGAGAGAGATTCTGAGTTTTCTTCCAGATATGACACTGATAGTGAAGTCCATCTGCAAAACATATTTTGGGCAGACACACAGTCTCGGTTGGACTATGATGCCTTTGGTGGCATTGTGGTGTTTGACAGCACGTATCATGTGAACACGTAATCTGCCATTTGTCCCATTCATTGGAGTGAACCACCATCGCAACACAATTGTCTTTGCGGTCGGTATTGTATTGGACGAGACCATTGCATCCTATATGTGGTTGTTTCATGCATTTTTGGAGGTGATGCACCATGACCATCCTAGGTCAGTGATTACAGATGGGGACAATGCAATGACCAAAGAAATCTCGCTGGTATGGCCAAACACAAGTCATCCATTGTGCAGCTGGCACATCAAACACAATATGACATGTTACCTCCACAATCCAAAGCTTGGTACATTTAGAAAATTCATCTACCATGCTATGGATGTTGATGAGTTTGAGAGACATTGGGTCGAGATTAAGAAATATAGCATCATAGAAAAAGTCATATGAATTTACAGGATGTATGAGCTGAGAGATAAGCGGTCTGCAGCATATACCAACAGTAGGTACTTCTTGGGCGTGCAAAGCAATTAGAGGAGCGAAAGTCTAAACTCAATGCTTCATGTGCACCTAGATAGGGGAATGACTTGTTGATTGCTGTAGCACTATGAGCATTGTGCATCAGTTATTCATAGGAACAAGGTCGCAATTGATGTTGTAGCTTCATAGTGAGATAACTGTTAACCGCTAGAGATAACTGTTGCATATATTTATACTCCCATAATGTTTGAGAAGTAATGTTGGAGATTATGAGATTATTAGAATGGGAAGTCGTAGAAGTGACTGAGGAAGATGATTTGGTCAGGTAAGCACAGATGGAATGAACCCATTCGGAAACATGAGAAGCCACCATAGCACTTGGTCTGTAAATCTATATATCTATAACCTTCCTACTTGGTTGTGCATGAAGCGGAAGTACATTATGATAGTGATACTTATGCAAAGGACCGAAGCAACCTAGGAACGATATAGATGTTTACCTGGAGCCATTGATGGATGATCTCATAAAACTATGAACCCATGGGGAAGTTTTATTTGATACTCACAAGCGAGAGAACTTCAATCCATGTAGCTTGTTGTTCTACAACATAAATGATTATCCTGCCCTTGCTAACCTTTCGAGGTAGAGTACTAAAGGGTCAAAATCATGTACAAACTACTTAGATGATACGGCTAGTGTGTACCTTAAGCATTCGGGGAAAACCATATACATGCGACACCGTTGGTTCCTCCAGAGAGATCAACCGTACCATTGAATGAATAAACAATTCAATGGACAAATGAGGACGGTACACCTCCGAGGCAATTTAGCAGTACTGAGGTATATGACATGGTTAAGGATATAAAAGTCACATATTAGAAGGGAAGGAAAGTGAAGGCTACACATGAGAAGGCCATGTAGAAGAAGAGGCCAATATTCTAGAACTTACCTTATTGGGAGCACATGCATGTTCGTCACTGCATCGATTTCATGCACGTAGAGAAAAATGTTTGTGATAGCTTGATTGGTTTGCTATTGAATATGAAGGGAAAAACAAAGGGTGGACTCAAAACACGGCTTGACTTGTAGGACATGGGAATCAGAAAGGAGTTACACCCGAAAGAAACCGTCTAGATTTTCTGCAAACCTGCCTGTTATACTCTTTGTAGGGCTGAGAGAAAAGAGTTATGCCATTTCCTGCATGGTGTGCAAGTTCTGTTTAACTACTCCTCAAACATTAGAAGACTTGTTTTGATCGAAGATTTAAAATTGTTTTGCATGAACTCTCATGATTGTCATGTATTAATCACTCAGCTGCTCCCGATTGCTATTCGCAATATTCTACCTACCAAGGTTCGAGAGACAATCATGAAGTTATGTTCTATCTTTAACACAATATTTTAGAAGGTCATCGATCCCTTAGAACTAGATGCTTCAAGAGGAGGTGGTGAAATTTTTTAATCAGCTTGAGATGTATTTCCCCCATCATTCTTTGATATCATGGTGCATCTCATTGTGCATCTTGTGAGAGAGATAAAGTGGTGTGGGCTTGTGTTCCTTCATAGCATTTACCCTTTTGAGAGATACATGGAAATGTTGAAGCATTTCTTGCAGAACTAATCATGTCCAATTGGAAGCATCATCGAAGGATATGCAAGTGAAGAGGTTGTTGAGTTCTGCATCCACTACATGGCTATAGTAAAACCAATAGGTTTTCTTGAATCTCGCTATGAGGGGAGGCTTCGGGGTATTGGAACCATTGGCAACAAACATGTTAAGCCTAAAGGGAAGGTTATTGATCAAGTGCATTTCACGGTTGTGCAAGACATGGCGGTAGTGGGCCCGTACATCGATCGACACAAGGCCAAGCTATGTGAAGATAATCTAAAAGCGATGGAAGTTTGGGTATGAAAGACAATCACTACGGTGCAAGTGGAGACAACTTTGGCCCCCGAGATTCCAACAAAGGCCCATTCATCTCCCGCTAAGTCATCGAAGCTGATCGCCAAAAAAAAGCGAGGCGTCAAGTCAAAGGCCAAGGTGCCCAAGGTGGCCAAGGAACCACACATTTATATTGACGAAGAGTTCCCCTTGGCACCATTGGCTGACAAATTCGTTGAAGGAGAGCCATGGGTCAAATCACCGGAGACACTCAATGACTTCAAAAAATATAGATGCAAGTTGCATGAGTACTACCTCAAGGAGGTCAAGAAGCCAAAGAATGAATGGATCACAACTATCAAGGTGGAGTTCACTAGGGATCATTTCCACAACCACTACGAGAACTTTCAATTCTATGTGAACTTCGTGGAAATGTGGGAACTCTATAACCTCCAGGCCCTCGAAGTCTCACTCATCAGATGCTACACACTAAAATTGCTCGCAATAACGGTCAACATACGTGTTATACGTACTAAATTTACATATATGTGACTCTTACATTTTGTATATGTAGGATAATGATTGAACAATGCAGAAGGAAACACATAAGCACAGGGTTCTTCGACCCAAATATTGTCTCCACGCCTTGCTTGCTCAACAAGATAAGGACTTCATACTTTTTTCGTACAACCAAGCATAAATGTTGCACTACCTACTTCACCATCCTAGCCTAAATTTTATTTTCCAAAATAACATGAGTTCAGTAACCATTAAGGCTTAACTACGTGCAGTGAGCATTGGATCTTGTTGTTCTTATACCGGACCATCCAAGGCTCATGTAGTTAAGAGATAAGATATTTGCCATGGGAGATATTAGAGATAATTTTTCATCACAAAGTGAGAAGCTTCTAGAGGTATTGGGAAAATTACAAGACACTAGAAATTTTCCATGAAGACTCTAGAATAAATATTTAAACATGCTTCATGGCAAATAGTAGAGATATCTAGAAACAAGATATTTGTGGAGAATATTCTAGTTAGAAGATATTTTATAAGTGTAGAGATATGATCTTGACATGTGTCAAGAATCCAACTGTCTTGTAGTCCTATAAATAGGGGTGTCCGCACTCCCATGTAACCAACCAAGCCACCATAAGTCATATGTAGTCCTAGTGAGTGGCATTAGGTGAAATGGTAAGTTAGCCACTAAAAGAGTTGTATCAAAGTTTTAGTAGTGAATAAGAGAGTTCTCTTGTAAAAGTGTAGTCTCCCTAGTAAGCCGTGTACTTCTAGTACTTAGTGCTTATTGTGTTATGGTTCGACGTGAGCGGTTTGGTCACCCAAAAAGTAGAGCACTAAGTAGTAAGAAGCAAAGATTAACCAACTAGAGGCTAGTTGGTGTAGCAAGTGTGCTTAGGTCCTCATAGTGTGGGTAGTAAGGCCACCTCGAGCCATTCCAAACTAGGTGTCTTGGTGCTATGACAAAAATAATACTCGAATTGTCAGAACTTCATGAAAGAAAATCCCTAAAGAAAATCCCTTAGACTCTAATGTTGTATTGTTGATATGCTAGAGGTGAACAGAAGTAGATAGCTAGCAAATCAGATGAATGATCAAAATATGTTCATTTCGTAGTTTTTTCTGAGGGTGTGCATCCTTGCCCATCAGGATGCTACCATGGAGGGATATAGTGGTCCAAAGGTGAGCTAGCTGCTCTAGAAGTCCCACACTCGTTTGAACTAACTAGGACTGTATGCACTTAAGCATGGAAACTGATACATAATACTTTGTGAATTGCTTTGTGTAATATATTAATTAATTTATACATGTATTATGTTATCAGGTTGATATTGAAGATAAGAAATCTACCGAAAAGTTTGTGCTCAAACAAAGATGTGATTATATGGTGAAGCTTATCTTGGAAATACGGTCATTACAATGGATTGAAACATCACCATACTCACGATGTAAGAAATCAGAATATGTTATTTGGAAAATGCTTTTTTACCCTTCCAAATTTTCATTTTATCTTCATACACGCAAGTAAAAAAGCGACTTTATGAGGGAGTATTACCACCCCAAGAAGAATAAATGACTGCTACTCATCAATATCTCCCCATCTCAAACTTTATTGTTCCTCAGTACTCTCTTCTGACAAATTTTGATATGTGGTGTTGATGCGGTGGCTCATCAAAAGCATTGCCTTCCCCATGAACTGAATGTAATCATGTATGACTGAGTGTAATCAGCAATTCCTCTTTAATCCTCCAATGGTGGCTCATCAAAACCATTTCCTTCTCCGTGAACTGAATGTAATCAGCTCTGCCTCTGAGTGTAATCAGCAATGCCTCTTGAGGTTCCACGGACATGTAAGAAGTTAACTATTGCAACAAACTAGTGATGGAAGCACGCCCGTTATATTTTGCTCATTTTTGTGTTTTTATTTTTGGTGCCTCCTGCCAGCTGAGCATAGAATCATTTAATCTTAGTGGATCATGTATTATGTGATTCTCGACATTTTCTGTGGTGTTATATATCAATTGTACAATGCATTATTTTGAATTTTGTAGCACATGATTGCAAAATCTTCAACTATAGCTCTTGAGTTCCAAGTACTTAGCGACTTTGGTCTGTTTTTGTCCCTTGATTGTCAATGGAAACACCGTTGCTTCTCTTGTTCCATGCTGTCTCGTGTTTGACTGGGATAGTGACTAGATAATGGTTTCCATGTATCATGGACCTGTTTGTATACCTGATTATTTTTAACAGCTGCACACAAGTGTTAATTTGGTTTTAGCAGGAGTAGGAGCCTGTGTATTAATTATAATGTGCATGCCAATAAGGTGGTGCATCAGCATGTAAGTGTTTTTTAGACTGATGGCTTGGTTTAGTGAAATTCACATTTTTAGACATCCCAGGAATATCTCTGGTTGGCTGGGGTGTTCAAAGATAAAAGTTTTTTTCTAAAAAAAAGAAGATAAAAGTTAGTTGTCAAACAAGGGGCGGGTCTGTAGTTTGTAGAAGGATGATGATTTCTGTCGGTGCGGTCGGTAATTGGTTGTGTATCTGCTGTTGGGTGGGTAATCATGTTAATTAGGTCGATAATTTCTAGTAGCCACAGCAAGAGACCCAATTTGCACAGCATCAGTAGGGTTACCGTTGTTATTACCCGAGATATGAGACCCTATATCATATTCCACCACTGCTTGCTAGCTAGCCTGCAGCGGCTGCGTTTTTTTTAGAAACTAGCGGCTGCTAATGTAGAAACAAACTTCTCCATTTGCAAGGAGGACCTTGAACGAACTGCTATTCCTGATGGAACTTCAGATCTTCGATTCAGACTTTGAGACCTTGTTGTACTTCCTCCAGGTCAGCAGGGGTAGCATAGGCCCCATCAGTTCGCTTGCTTTTGGTCATCTTCAGAGATCAGCACCAAACCAGGTAGCGATTTTACAAGAGTAGGGAACTCCAAACCTGTGTAGCTCTTGCTCCCACTACCCCCAAACCTGACTTAAACTGCACTGGATCCGAAATTTTAAGGGAAATAGCAAGCTAAACCCAAACCCTCTCAAGAGAAGCTAGCTTTGATACCAGTGACATGATCTAAGATTCAGATCAAGCCAAATAGCAGTAGAACTAATTAGAGAAAGGTGGCTCTTTCTGGTATTGTAGGGATTTTGAAATTGTTTGATATTAAACCTGGTGCGCAGACAGACAGAAAATCAAGATGGGGCCAATTATAAAAATGAATAACCAACACTCAGATACCTAGTTTTGCTGAGTAATGTGACGGCTTAGAAAGGAGAGAACTAGTGGATTTGAAACTTAGTTTAATTATAAGAAGATGGCTTACTACTTGTTCACATAGAGACATCAAAATGGAAGGGAGATCCACGACCTGGTATGGCCTCCACATAGCTCCGCCACTGACTATAGCAGTCGCATCTGGCGGCTAGGGTTTAATAAGGGGAATCAAAAGTTGGAGATGAGCTCGTTAAGGTTTTCTTTTGTGTGTGAACTTATGTCCTTACAAGGTCGCTTATCTAGCCTGGAAAGTAAAGTAACTAGAAATAAAAGCAATGTTACAATTACTTGAAGAAGCCGGGGAAGTTTGAATGTGAGCCGTTGGATTCCCATCTGACGCTCCAGGGTTGATGATAATGCTTTAGAGTTTAGTTGGCAAGAGAGCAACATATCGTCCGGCTTCAGCTAACACTCGGGCGTTTAGAACTTTATTAGTAAGCTTGCATGTGAAAATTTATTTACGTGTATATAAAAAAGAGTCTAATAATATCTCAAAATATTATAAATTAATCTCGACTTAAAATGAGTTTCAAAAGAAGCTACAATTCAACATCATATGGTATAGAAATGATAAGGCCACAACTAATTACCTCTTAGTAACTATCTATTCTCTGAGGCGCTTAAGAAATTCTCGTACAACATAAGAGGCGTTGTCTTCAGATCTGTTCCCATTATACTTCAGCAGGTTTACCAAAAACTGCTTGCTCAATTTGTAACCATCCTACATGTGCATTATAATCATTATCATGAAAAGGGCTCACGTGAAAAGTATCTAAAAATGTGCAATAGAGAATACTCACCATACAAACTGGTGGATCTAATTCTCCACCTTTCCACGAGCATATAAGATTAATGACAAAATAACCAGACACGTCCCTGTAGATAAATAAATTGTTACCTTGGGGGCAGAAAAATAAAATTAAATAATTCTAGTGATTTTTAGAGTAACTCACATGGCTGGGTTTGTTGGAACACTTGCTGGTAATATATGACGGTAGAAATAAATATCGTCATTCCAGCTAGGTTGTGCTACTTCGAGAGCAAGTTTAAGGTTAAATGAAATCCTCTGAATTTTAAATATATATCTCATGACTAGAGTATTTTTAAGCTCAGTTGGTACAGGATGGGAGTCCAATATAGAGACAGATCTGGCATCATGGTCGAAGATGAAGAGCATGAAGTGGCCAAGGAAAACATATTGCAATAGAATCTATAAGTTGTAGGCATTAGGAATACGTAAATAACGACACCAACAGACAAGAGAACCAATCTTAACAACTTGCATGATGAGATATTGTAGTTTATCCCAGGCCAGCTATCAAATAATTTTGCCAGGAGTTGAATATCAAGCTTTACGCGACATTTTGGGTCTCGTGCGAAATCAGACACTGTCTGTGATAAAAATTAAGTTTATGTTTTGAGAAATAAACAAAGCTTTGGAATTCATAGGCATATTATTGGTGGCTCACGTAATCTCTCCCCACAAAATTACGCAAAACGATAGGTTTATATAGGGGAATTGGGTCTCTCTCAATAGCTGGAGCTTGTCGCATACGAGTGAAATACAGTTATTAAGCTGATAAATAACTTACGGTCGATGGATGCTACTGATTACAACGTATGTATTGGTTTGCATGATCGTTGACAACTGTAAACAATAGGAGCTAATGAACTACTACTTACCAGGTTGAAGCTCTTTACATATGGAAGAAATAAAACAATATGTAGCTCTTGCACCCGCTTTAATTCGCTCCTTAGTTTCCCCCTGGTGAGTGTAATTAGCCTTGCAAGCTGAACACAAACAAAATATTCTGGTGATTAAACTCACAGTGCTAATCAGAACAGGAATAAACAAAGTACCATTCTCTGTACCATAGAGAGGAGGGGGGAGAAAGATGAAAGGACTCATCAAAAGGGTAAGGATTCGCAGAGGCAGTTCAAGTTCGATTTGATGCTGCAGTTTGTATGCATCTGACTTGCGTGCTATTACATGAGTAATTTTATCAGAAATGTGCATTAGGCTCCGCAATAGCTAGAAGAACAATACGTATATACTTTGAGTTCCTCATAACAGATTTCCAAATTAGCACTCCCAGGGAATATACAGAAGTATGCATAAAGTCACATATGCACCAAGCATCTTTGTAATTTAGCCTCTTGCATTTTAGGATAACAATTTGTCAGCAGCTATCAAACACAGAAAAAGAAGAATTGGAATCATTTTGGTAGCATACATTAAGCAATTTTGTACCTGTAGCAAAAGACACATGCCATCTGAAATAAAACTAAAGCAAAAGGTCTCCAGAATGTGTCAGGTCATGCATTTGTAATTTTATTAGTTCTCAACTATTTTGTGAACAATATAGTGCTAACACAGAGCCATGGTCTGACATAGCCTATGAAAGGGCATGCAAGGAAAGTGATTAAATTTAATAACAGCAATTGAAAGTCTTGGTGGAGAAATATTTCATCAACGGAATTTCAGGGATAATGAAATCTAGTTGTAGCTAATATACTCCCAAGCATGACTGCAAGCGTAACTCCCGGCCTGATCATTATTTATTGTACCGCTGTTGTATGCAGGTGTAGAAGAACAAAAGACGCATGACTACATTGCGAACTTGATTAGCGTTATATGACAAAGCGAGGTGTTTGGCATGTCTTCGCAAGCTCTGTCTCTCTATATGACAATATGCTCTGGTATCTAATAATCCCCACGAATTCCATATGTTAATTAAACATTGAAAGTTCAGGTATCTAATGATCAGGCCGGGAGTCCTTGAAGCTTCGGAATGAACTTGATTTGGCTTTCAACATGAACTAGGCTCGGTAGAGGAACTTGATGGCAGCCTCGGCTTCCTCGTCTTCGGTCCCCGACGCGGCATCTTCTACCAAGCGCTTGCCAGAGTTGCTTCTCTGATGCAATGCTCGACGAATTCTGCTACTTTAATACAAAGAAATTCAGTTCACAGAGGATTAATTTGGGTTTGATTGGTACATGGCGAGGGGGGGACTGGAATCACCTGGAAGCGAGTAGGAGCGGAGCTTAGAATCGATGTTGTATCGGTGGGAGTGCGAGAGCACAGGACAAATCCGAGCGCGGTCAGCGATAGGAGGAGATGTCGTGGTGCGGGTGCCCCAACCTGGGAGCATCCGAGCGCGGCCGGCGATCGGCAGCGCCGGCGGCAATTGGCTGTCGTCCTCGGCAGCGACGGCTCCGACTTTGGCGGCAATTCTGGCTCTGGCTCGGAGGAGGGTGGCACGATGAGGGCAGGCGCGAGGAGGGAGGAGGGATCAAAGCGAGGCGGGCGAGGAGGCTTCTCTTCTTTTTTTGGTCTAGGGGACTAGGGGATTTTCGATCGAGGGACGAGGGGAGGTGATTAGTGGAGATTACTACATCGTCTGAGAAACGTCGAACGTTGGATATAAGAGGTTAGATGGTGGAGATTGTTTGGCTGACTGAACTGGTGCTTTTTATATTAAATATCTACATCTACACTACTATTAAAAGCACCAGTTTAGCAGATCCAAACAATCTCCACCCTCCATCTTCACTAATCTCTCTTAATCCAACGTTTAACATTTGTCTAATCTCCATCTTCATTAATGATGTAGCAAATCTCCATCTTCACTCGCCCTCGCCGCCGCTGCCCGCTCAACCCTGCCCCCGGTGCCGCCTGCTCGCCCCCACCGGCGTCGCCCGCTCGCCCCTGTCCCCGGCGTCGCCCGCTCGCCCTGCCCCCGGCGCTGCTCGCTCACCCCCTGCCGCTGCTGCGAGCCCTCCCGCCCCTCCCGCCACGAGCCCGCCTGGCCCTGCCGCCGCTGCTGTCCCCATCGCCCTGCCCCCGAGCTGCCGGTCACCCCTCCCGCCGCGAGCCCGCCCGGCCCTGCCACCGCTGCATCTCCCGGCTGCCCACTCGCCCCCTGCCGCCGCTGCTGCCCCCATCGCCCCTGCCCCCGAGCCGCCGGTCACCCCTGCCGCCCCTGGCGCCGCTCTCCCCTCCCGCCGCGATCCTGCCCGGCCCCTGCAGCCGCTGCGCCGCGCCCCTGCCGCCGCTGCTGCCCCCATCGCCCCTACCCCCAAGCCGCCGGTCACCCCTGCCGCTAGCACCCCTGTCTTCCCCCGATTTCCTGCCGCGATCCCCTGCTGCTCTCCCTCTGCCGCCGCCAGCTTGCCCCTATTTTTGAGGTCCTTCATATTTGACTATTTTGCCTTCCCGACCATTGCTAGCATGCCATTGTTTCTCCAATAATTTTTTTCAGTTCAATATGTGTTGTGGACAGTATGAGCAATTGAGCATTATCCATTTTTATAAGTTCTGCGGAGTCTTCACCATGTGTTATGTGTCAAATTGTTAATTGCTCTTGCATGAAGTTAATTGTGCTATAAATTCATCTTCATCACCTTTCCAAGTTCTGACTATACTGCACATTAGCATTATTGTATTATACTTGCATTATTGTATTATACTCCCTCCGTCTGGATATAAGGGGTATTTTGACTGTCCAAGTTTGTGATCTGTTGAGAGAGGAACATAAAAGAACTTCTTGGGTAGTCTTGCTGCTAAGCTGCCTATACTATGTATTCATGAGTTTTTGTGTGTTGCATATTTCAGGTCTTGTGATGGCTCTAATTGGATATCTTCTTCGTTTATATAGCTTATATGTGTTTGCACTAAGCTGCATAATAAGCAAAACTGTGCAAAGACAAACTTGTTGAGAAAACAAATGCAAAGTTCATAGCTAGCTAATATCCCAATTGATTGCATCTTGCTGTTTGTTTCAATCAAAGTTTGCAATGGGCAACCATCACTCTATGCAAGTCAAGATATACTCATTTTAGGATTCCAAATGTTGTCTGGATCTCTATTGTGTGTCATCCTGGTAATCAGTATCATGCATGGAGGTCTAACAAATCTTTCCATTCATGTGTCTAAAAAGGTGTAACATTCTTAGATAATTTAACATTTGCTCACTAATATTCCTCGCAGATGAAAAATCAATTAGATCCATCTTCATGTAGATCGGGGGAGCGTTCCCCCTTTAAAGACCTAACAAATACAATGAGGGATGGGTTTGCAAATCCAATGACTAATGATCATCTACAACGTAAGCGACAAAGTGGTCGAGGTTGGTATGCCCGAATGTCTGATGAGAACAAAGCGGAATACCTAAAGAAGCAGCGTATAGCTCGCCAACAAAAGAAGGCTGCAGCTCTAAATGTTAGTTACATCGAAGAACCTCAATCATCTTCTTCTTTGTTGGGGTCTATGGAGCGTACCCCTTTAAATGATGTAACCAACACACACATAATAAATGGTAATTGATTAACTTCAACTCTTGCTTTATTGAAGGATCGTCTGATCATGATAACTAACATGACTACCTCTTGTGTGCTAGGTGCGTCATGTAGGGCTTCTAACCCAACGAGTAGTGATCATCAATTGCTAGAAAATAAGCAGAAATGTAAACGAGCAAGTGGCCAAGGGTGGTATGCTTGACTGTCTGATGAGAAGAAAGTAGAATACCTAAAGAAGCAGCGGATATCCCGCCAACAAAAAAAAGTTGCAGCTCTCAGTGGGAATGCCGAACAACCTCGATCATCCACCCCGCTGGTGTCACCTGGTAAGATAAGTAATTACTTTATATATATATATCATTCATGCCAAGGCACTTGTCATCTCATATATTGCTGCAACAACTTTAGAGATTGGTCAAATGGGATCAGGACAATCTGTTGTCACCAAGCTCATGAACAAACCAAGTGAAGGAGGTATATATTACTTGCTATTTGTGCCTTTGTCCATTATACATATTGCAGCATATCTCACTTTTATTTATTCATTGTGTCTATAGGCAGTCACAATACAGCAAAGACATCATTGTTACAACAATTCACTCAATGCAGTGACTCAAATATGATGGTAGACGACGATATTGATTGGCTGCATAGGAATGATATGTACGAGCGACAAACGTGAGCTGTTGAAAACACTCAAATCTCAAGTTGCTCCATTCAAATTTCAAGTAAATGACCAGTAATTGCTTGGTGGTAAATTATGGCTCGCAACAATAGGCTTAGTAATTATTTTTGGTAAATGTTGTGACTTAATATTCTTTGAAATTGACATGTAAATTTAAATTGTCCATACATTGGTTTCAGATAGACAATATTCCATGGCGGCCAATCAACTAAGTGCATCTAATGAAAAGAAACGACACCTTGCTAGGGAACGATACTCATCGATGACAGCGGAACAAAGGGAAATTCTCTTGCATAGGAACCAGGAGTACAAGAAAGGAATAAAGCAAACCATAACATTGGCTGACCAATCTGACATTGCTCTGGCTTCAGGTGGACCTGCATACAGGTCACCAAGTACACCTGTGATACATGGAGAAGAGTCAAAAAATAACCCTATAGGTATTTTAACTTGCGATTGTAATATAGTATTGTATGTATGATTGCATTGTCTGCATTTCTATGTACCATTCGAGTTGATTTTGATATATTTCCAGATGAGAACGAGAACGAAAGGGTTCCAAACGGAATTTTTGAGCCTATGGAACCACCTGCTGAATTGGAAGGTATATTGTCATTTATTTTTCATGTTGCATTTTCATCTAGGCTTCATACAGTCCAACATGGACAATTGATTCGATATTATTTACTCATAGAATGCTTGGACACCATAGAAGAGGAACAAACATAGTATGATGATGATGATGAAAGTAGGATATTCAGTGGACAAGGTAAAATCTTATATGAATTATTTGTATTTCATTTTCGTGAACCATGATTAATTTGTACCTCGGTATTATTTCAACTCACGTCTGGTCAGGTGATGAGTTCGAATCATACATAGTGACTGGTCATGTCGCTCCTGGTATCCAGAAGCATGATCCTTATGACATCATATACAAAAACCTACCAGCCAGTCATCATGTTCTGAAGCCAGCAAAAGACTGTGCCCATTGTGGAGCAAAAAGGTTCCAATATGAGGGACTTGCATTCTATTGCAGAAAGGAAAAGTCAAATTTTTTATTCCAGAGGTCCCTGCAGAGTTGTGATGCTTGTTTACAAGTCAAGACGATGAGGATGCAAAATATTTCAGAAAACATATAAGGTATTTCAACTCCACTTCTCCTTCACAAGTCTTGGAGTTACCCTTGACCATCGAGTCAGTAGTGCATCAGGAACTAGTATATATACATTCCGTGCACATGGACAGTTGTATCACCGTCTGGACCATTTGATACGTGGTGGTAATGGGCCCTGTCATTTGCAGCTCTATATTTATGATACGGATGAAACATTGTCACACAGAGTTCAAAGGTCTCCAGATCTTGATATCAACCTCATACGGAATATTCTGCAGATATTAGATCTCAACCCTTAGGTGCAGACTTTTACGAGCATTGGACATGTTCCAAACTTAGATGAATATAGGATTCACTGAATACAGATATAAGGCTAGACCAACAAAGGTACAATGCCCCCACGACTTCTCAGGTGGCTGCGATATGGGTTGAAGGGACTGACACACAGAACTGTTTTGATAGGAGTGTTATCGTGTATGGAAGAGGAGATGGTCCTCGATATATCAGAGCATACCATGGGTGCTATGATCCTTTGGCATATCCATTATTTTTTCCCGGTGGGGAGACTGGCTGAAATCGTGGATGCCATATAATGACACCATGATGACACCTTTCAAGGCCTAGGTCATAGTTCTACACACAAATGAAGATTTACCTACAGGTATTTATACACATCATTGATTTTTTTGGTAAAGTTTGGCCGCTTTGTTCATATGATGCTACTATTATTAACTGTTAGTTATATAATTTTGTTACCAATCATCTTGTAGATGACAACCACAACGACAATCAAGATGATGATTTTATTACTAGGATGAGTGATGTAGTCGACTCTACAAGATATGTTAGCGCAAGGGAGTATTATTGTTTCAAACTGCAAGTTAGAAAAGCCCTTTTTAATATCTTGTTGTTTGGGGGCCACCTTTCCAACAATGGGTTGTCGACATGTACATTAAGATTGAGTCTATGAGGCTTGATTTCTATTCCAAGCCAGAGAATCAGAAACTAATACTTGCTGAACTCTACCAGGTACTATCGATTCTATGATTTCTAAATTCTAAAATTTTGATAAGACCATGCATTAGGTATGGAGCTGTTTACTAATGTTTAAGTTTTTTTTGTAGGGTGTTGTTGACATCCTTGCTGCTGGCGAGTCACGTGGTTCTGAGGTGGTAAACGAATCGTACTCCCACGCATTTTTCTTGGAGGCGATCGAGACATGCACTAAAGATTCCTTGATGCAATGGCGATAGTCCAGCGGTTTGGGAAGCTGGATTACTTCATCACGATGACTTGTAACCCCATACTGGGGATGAGATAACGGTGAATGTTGCACCTGGGCAGACACCACAAGACCGTCCAGATCTTGTGGCAAGAGTATATAGGGCTAAGCTAACGAGATATGCATGATCTTTTGATCAGAAGAAATACTTTGGTGAAGTTGCAGCGTATGTCCATGTTACTGAGTTCCAGAAGAGGGGCCTCCCCCATGAGCACTTCCTGTTGTCATGCGCTCGGGTAGTAAGCTAACAAACCCAGGACAGTTACGATAGGGTGATATCTGCAGAGATTCCTGACAAGGAGAAGTACCCTGTATTGCATT
>JAGXJF010004007.1:0-140937 GCA_019208055.1 Stipa capillata
TTCTCTTGCGCTTTCCGCAACATATGACACTTGCAACACCTATGTTTAGTATTGGGAAACACCTCAAATATAGCTGATTTCATTGCTTGGTCCTGATCCGTCATCAAACACTTTGGATGTTCTCCATCCATAGCAACCATCCAACTGTCGAACACCCATTTGAATGTTTCAATTGTTTCACCAGGAATTAAGGCACATCCCAACATTATTGTCTATCCATGGTTGTTGATATCTACAATTGGTGCAAACGGTATGTTGTACCGATTTGTACATAAGGTTGTGTCAAAAGAAAGCACTGAACTTCTTGTATAGCTGTCTTGTCCTCCCATCAACCCAAAATAATCCCCTCACTGCCTGATTTTCATCTACTTTCATTGCATAGAAGAATTGTGGGCTATCTGCTTGAATCTTCTGAAAGTACTCTATGGTTATCGCCATGTCGTGTCGATTGAGACATTGCCTTAGGTGCGTCCTTATGTTTTCAACATCTCTTTTTTTGTATGGAAGATTCCGGATGCCACCATGCAAGTCTCCTAATAGTGCCATGATAAGGCCCTTATGCCCACGCCCTAATCGACGGGCATTTACCTAGCCAACACTTAGATCCGGCTCTACCCAAACTTTTTTGGTTCACCCCAACATTACCCACTTGTCCGACTGTTGCTAAGCGAGGTCTGAATGTTGCGATGATGCAATGTTTTGAGGAACTCATACTCTTCATGTGGCACTCTACGGTGAGATCTGTAGAACCTAGTTCTCTCGGTCTTAGTGACCATAGGGTGTGTGTGCTCCTCATGAAGAACCATAACCATCTGCTTCTCATTCCAACTAGCAACAACCATGCTCGCTTTGCAATCGTGTCGTTTCATCAAGTTTCATGTCCTCATGTCGGTCTTTTTTTAGTCAAACCATCTCCTATTTCACATGTTGGTTCAATGAAACTATCAATTAGTGTTTCGCTTACTTGCTTAGCTGCTCTCCTTGCATGAGAACACTCAAACACCCTCCTGATCAGTTCCTTACTTCCCTTTTTCTGGCTATTTCTTGAGGACCCAGTTCTTATTCCAAATCCTAGCTTCTATGCATACTCATTATATAATTTTTGTGCCTCCTCCACAGTGTCAAACACCGTTCCCACATATGGAACGGAATGCTCATTCATACCATCACTACCGCCAATATTTTCTGTTTCATCACCATCACCTATGTCTTGAGGCAATCTATTCAGCTCTATTTCCTCATCGCAGTCCTGAAAAGACATTTGTTTCAATGAGTCAGCCTAAAATGTTCTTCCAACTACATGCATTATTGTTTATTCTCCAATGTATAAATGTTCTATCTAGTTACTTAACATGTTCACCTGCTTCATGTTTCCACAAATCACCACACGTTCCGCAGTAACTTTAATTTTGTTTCAACAAGCTAACGAAATCATAATCCACAGTAACACCATCCTTTCATAAAAGTGCTTCTTCCTACGTTTTCAATATATGTTGCACCTTAGTTTGTTCTGCGACATCTTACAAAAAACAAGCAAGAACAGAATGGAACAAGCAAATTGTGTTTCAATGCATACCAAGTCCATTGGAATGGAGCTGCTTCTCCCTTCTTCACCGAATGCAACTAGGGGATTGCCGTACTCCACCCAGTCGCCATTGACTCCTGCAAACATACCTCTTCCAATGGTATTTGGTCCACCACAGCCGGTGGAGGCTGGTAACGTACATGATTTTGAGGACAAAACTCAATTTCATGGATCAGATGATGCGCCATTTCTTTTTGTTTCAACCTAAAATATTTTGCTTCATCTGGTGATGCGTCTTGAGTCCAAGCCAGTGCTACAGTGAAGAAGGAAGAAGGACACCACGTTCCCGTAATAGTAAGTGCCAACGTATCCAAAAATTTAACGCTTTGTTTGAGGAAACAATCCGCCAACTTGTTCTGATGTTTCCTAAATTATCCATATTGTTTCCCACTAAATTAGCCATCTGTCACCTATCCCCTATTTCCAATCCTACCGTCCATGAAGAATCCATCCGATGGCTACCTAATATGCCTACGGATGGTACATATCGGCATGCAGATTTGTAGCAGCTGCCTATATGTTATTATTAATATCAGCTCTAGATAACATGAAAATATCGCACAATTAACTGCTGACTGACCTAATCTCTTTTGATATCAAGAGTTAAAAATAGATGATAATTACATCAACGATCTTATAGATCCCATCACGGTTAACTTGAAGAATTTAAAAATTACCATAGACCAATATGTGTTTGATCTAATTTCCCGTTGCTTCACCATATATGGTGAATTACTGATGTCAACATAGCAAAATTTGACGCCCGCGATCATATAAAAAATTTAGATGCCTTACTTCGCTTAGCTTATTGTGCATCTGATTCTTGAAAATATCGACCACCTTCTCCTATATCTGCAATTTCTGGCAAAGAATACGGGATAAGGTGTCCCCTTATCATTGTTTCGGTCATCCACGTTGTCAAAAAGGTAATCTCTCAGATTCGTGGCTCCAAGACATCCAGCCCACAAGATTGGTGTAAAAAATTACGCATGTGTGTAATTTTCATGGCATGTGGGTCATGCTTAATTGCAGTCCACAAGATGTGTACATTTGTATAATAATATGCATACCAACTTGTGATTATTCTATATTCCATATAAGTTGTAGGGGTAATAGCTTAATACTAGTAATGTAAGGACTCGAGTAGACATGACGAACAGGAAGTGTGGCGATAGAGATCAGCATGTTAAGGGCCATGCTATATCATATTTGATATGTTTTTCCGCTAATGTTTGAGTGGTCATGTTTTACTTCATTCATGCTTCACAGAATATTAAGTAATATTGATACCTTCCTAATTAATTAGCTGCACCATCGAAATCGTGGTCATGCATGGTAGGTTACCTATGTAGAGTGCTATTAAATGTCCTGATTAGATTGAATTTGTACCAGACACTTTTATGTATAGAGTTGATTTAACTTGACAAAGCTATCAAAACAGTTTTGGGCTTTGAGAGACAGGGTTCGGCTTTGGGAAACAGTTGAGGGTTCGGCTTTGGGAAACAGTTGCTTGCCCTATTCACTAGTCTTCTAACTATGAAGCCAAAGGTCACTAATAATCTAAATGATCTGTGGATATTTAACCACTAAATGTCGCAAGAGGGATACCAAATTTAGCTGGAGTATCTTTTATTAAAAATAATTATGAAAGTTTTTCCATGAATTTTATTTAAAATAAATTTAGAAATGATAAAATAAATTTTGAATCCATTTCATGCATAAATTTAGAATGCATTTCATGCATAAATTTAGCTTTAAAATTTTTGGTATTTTTTTATGCCTCTTTTCGTTGTTTTTGGCGTTCCGGTTTCGTTTGCAATAGAACCTGGCTACTAAGGCAACTAGAAGGGTGATACTCAACAAGTGCAAGACCCCAATCAGCGAAGCAAGCATGTAGCTTGTTGGAAATATTCTGGTCAATTTATGTTATGGTTGGATGATAAATGAATATGCTTGCTTATATGATGTTGATGATGTAGTGTTGTTTAAATATGATGTTACTAGTATGCTTAGGAGTTGCTTGATATTCATGTCTAGAAAGGTTGTGACATTTAAATCACAAACAAATGCCTGAACCCCTAAAAGTGGGATGTGAGAGATGGGAACCGATATCCATTGAGGGATACATTGGGTGGATTTAACCCAAACCGATATTGAGTTGGGATCTTTTCCTCCGCCCAGCTGAGAGTGTGGTTGATGGTGATTGGGAATGGTAATGGTAGGACAACCATGAACCAACAACCCATTGGACCCCTTTGTTCTAAGGCTAGGGTGGTGTAACCCTTCCTCAACTCCATACTAGCCAGGATTTGTGTGGTGTAACCCGATCCCGAAGTTTCTTTAAGTTAGGGAGGACTTAAAGGGAATAAAATGGAATTTTTTTGTGATGATTGTTCACATATGTTCAGATCTTAGAATGGGTCAAATGAGATTGTTCATCAAGTGGTTAACTTGCTTCAACTGAATATATATGTAAACTAAGATGAATAGCATGCGTACTTCTTTATCATGTTATGTTAACTTGAGATGAATTATTTGTATTGTTATTTATTATTCTATGCCATGCTTAAGTTAATTGGAATGAGCATATTAGCATATGCGAGTATGCAAGTACTCATTTAGAATTCTATTCCTGCAGGTAATCCTAGTGTAGGAGGCTATTATGATTTTGATCATGTCAATTATGCTACTAGTTGCATAGTTTGTCCTTCTTGGTCACATGTAGGTTATGTATGGCTTATTTGGAGATGGTTGTGGATGTCATCTCAAGATTTTTATGTTGTTTCTGCTGCTAGTCTATACTTTACTTTTGATGTAAATGACCTTCCAACTGTGTTCATTGAAAGTTAAATAATTGCCTTGTGTATGGGATGTGTTGTACCTATCTTGTATCTCTTTCTTTAGAGTTTTGTTGTGATATTCAAGTTGTTAATGTGGAACCCCATACACCATGTGTGTATGTCATTGAAGTTTATAGGACAGCCTTAAAGAATTAGGGTTGTTCTTTCGTGTTGATAACCAGGATGGTTTCCGTTTGAGTAACCCGCTAGCTTTGATGCGCTGGCCAGCTAGGCAAGGTGTGGGTGATTGTAACCGAGATTTCCAGTGACCCACTAGCCTTAGGGCAAGGTTAGGGTGAGCAATCACCAGGCTCTTCCGAAATCATTGTGTTTACCAGACTTGAGAACGGCGCTAAGTCTTTATGGGATTCTGGAATTGCATTTAGTTCTTGTTGCGATGTGTGTGCATTTACCCAACTTGGTCAACAGTAACGCATATGCCTGAGGTGCATATGAGATGTTGGCCCGGTATCAGACTATCCAATGGTGATAGATGCATACGACATAATTGTGTATGATATGTTGTACTCAGGTATTCAGATAATACATCGCATATGAGTGGGTTGTAATTCCAGGGTCCTGACAAGTTTATGGATTGGTATCACTATCCAAGAATTGTTCTCCAACAAGAGAAAAATGAGCATATTCTAGAGGAACCACTTATAGATGCGCCTAACAAAAATGCTTCTAATGCTAAAACGAGTTCCTATAAGAGGCGAGCGGATGAGTTGCTTGATGTCAGTTATCTCATGCTTGTGCTATGAACTCAGAACTTTAGCACCAGTTCAAGAACACAGAGGTTTATGATATGATCTTAGGGTCGAATTGCATGTTTAAGAACCAAACAAGAACATAGAGAGGTACCATATCTTAAAGGCCTTATTTAACTTAAAGCTAGCAGAAGGTAGTTTGATAGCACTCATGTGATCAAGATGGTTGATTACATTGAGGCTTGGAAATTTTTGGTTTTCCCCTTGGTTAAGAGTTGACCATTGATGTCATTCTTCAGTTGTTCCCTAAGTCTCTATGAGCTTTGAGCCATTCATTTTGAATTTTCATATGATTAACCTGGTGAAAACTATGAACGAATTACATGGCATGCTCAAAATAGTAGAGATGTCAAGAAAAGCTCTGTCCATGTGATGGTGGTGCAAAAGAATATCGGCTTCAATAAGAAGGCTAAGTTTGGGGCAAAGAAAAGGGAAAAAGGCAAGGCAAAAGATAAGATATTGATCGACAAGCCCAAGTCTGATGATCACCAAGAATAGCTTTTTCTCTAAGCATGAATGCTTTCATTATCATGTGACTGGCCATTAGAAGAGGAATTGCCCGGAGTACTTGGCAGATCTGAAGAAGAACATGAAATAAGATTTCTAGTTGAGGTACAAACGTTATGGAAATACATCTTATTGATTCTCCAATTAGTTCACGGGTGTTTGATACTTGATTAGTTACTCATATTTGCAAGTTGATGCAAGACTAATAAGGAAGACTAATAAGGAGTAGGAGCATGGCAAGACATGAGATTGGCAATAAAGCAAGAGCTGTTGCATTGGCCATTGGGATTTACTATTACATTTCATTCATGATCTTTTATAAAATTGAATAATTGTTATTACATTCCTACCTTGAGCAAAAACACTATATCTTATTCATGTTTATTGAGAGAGGGTTATAAATTTTTGACTAGAACAACTGTCTTTCAATGTTCTTGAATAACATGCTCTAGGGTGATGCTTCATTGATGTTGTTGTAAATCTTGAGGGTGTGCCTATCTATAACATTAACGTAAAAATGCCTCTGACTAATTACTAAATCTTAATTTTATTTGATGAATGTCCACAAAGATGGTCTTGTAAGTTTAATTAATTTTGAATCACTTGGTACATGTGAATCTTGTCTATTTGGAAAGATGACCAAGACACCTTTCACTTGTAGTGAGAGGGCGTTTGGCTTTTTGAAATTCATACATAATGTATGTGGATTAATGAATACGAATGCTAGAGGTGGTTTCATTATTTCATTACTTTTACCAATCACTTTAAGTAGGCAGAGATACATCTATTATCTATACCACCTTATAATGTTTGAGTGGTGGTGTCACACTTTTGATTACCCTTTTTACCCCTCTAACAACTCTCTAACAAACTAATCTATATCTACAACTAACTCATCAACAACCCTCTAACAAATATCTAATCTTCCCCTATCATCTCTCCTAATCTTCCTCGATCAAAACAAGAAATAACAACATGTGCGTAAATTTTTTTATATGTGTGTATGTGTGTTGTACGAGCACTCTACTATTAAATCGTTGTAAGACAAAATAATATATTTTGTTATAGACTTATGGTTTTAGTCAAAACATAAGATGTTGTTATACTATTTGAGGTTCCGTTGCAACGCACGGGCATCTTGCTAGTTATCTTTAAATACGAGTTGCTTGTGACGAGGGTGTCACACCCTCCCCTAAATCATGAAAATTCTCCCCATCGCTAGGACTACCGAGGCCCGGCTAGTGGCCCATGCTAACCCGCCTCTCCTCCCTCATCTCTCTCCTCCCCTGCCTCTCAACCCAACGGCCGCAACAGATGGGCTAGCAGTGCCGCTCCGCAACCGCCGCCACTGCATCCTCCATGTCTAACAGCCTCACCCTCTATAAAATGCACTACCATCCTCTCTTCACTCCATTTCCACACCACCACCCCTGCCCTAGCCCCGCCGCCATGCTCAAGCACTGGCCGCCGCCGCAAGCAATCCACCGGAGGTATGTGCCATTAATGCGCAGGTAGACGAGCTCGGACCGGACTGTGGATGAGCCGCTGCAGGCCGACAACATGGAAATGCTCTGGCAAGGGGAACCGGATCGACTTCTGCTCGGGAGATTGATGGTAGTTCAAGTTGAGATGGATTTGAGCTAATGCTTGAACCAACGTTTCCACTATGTATGAAATTCTGATCAGCACAAGCATATTTCTTCATGCCGCCTTTGGGGGAGTTGCTGAAGGAGACTGTAATTCTATGGAAGAAGTTTTGAGCATGTGCAAATTTTTTAACTCCAATGCATCTCTCTATCGAATGTTCATTATTTCAGTTGATGCATGCCATCATCTTCCATGTAATGGTACAAATCCCTAGTATATGAACTTAATCTTTTGGAAACATTACTATATATCATTGTTCAAGAGAAGCTTGTCGTGAACAAGTACCAAGAAATATGTAAATGCATCTATATATGAAGTTGATAGTTGTTCCGTAACAAGTTCTTGGAGTTCAATAACATTGTCTTACTGCACGATTGCAGATCCAATTGGTCAAAGGTAAGGTTTGTTTCGTCAATGCTTTCATATGTGTTTCATAGTTCAAATTTATTCATCTTGACCTATTGTGCATTTTAGTAATCTGATTTATACTCAATCTCCATATGTCCATGGCGAGGGAGATGGCACAAAAGGTGCAAGCTTGAAAATGGTAGCCAACTCTGAGCTCGCTGGGTGTGTAGGGCCATAGGGACTAGATCGGCTACATGAGTTCAGGAAGTCATTTATGTTAGTTTCCTTCCTTTTCTTCAACCTTCCATTACTTTGCATAATTGCTTTGTTACGTGGATGATTAGTCCATGCGATAGCCGCAGAGCTGATACTTCTCTCATGTCCCAGCTCTACCTCCTTCTAATGCTTCTTCTCTCTCGACCAACGGCCCATGAGCTTTGCCTTCTTTTGTTCTTCATCAGCTTAATTCTCAGTGTAATTCTCGTGTGAGTAGATTTGTTATTTTGTGTTCCAAGGTTGCATGAAGGAGAATAAGGGGTGAAGGAAAATTTGTTGATATGAGAAAATTAGCAGGCCATGGGTTCCTACACAATGATCTTCATGACAGTGTGCTAAATGTGCTAAGCGTACAGTGACATGGTTCTCTCTGAGAAAAAATAGTCCTAACTATTTTTATTTTTTTTAGTTTTGATTGCATGTACTCTTCTCCACATAAGTTAATGTTGATGTTGGATTTCCACAGTTCTGCAACCTTACATATACAGAGTTAGTGTTTGTATTTGTCTATTTCTTGTCTCACTAGGGAAGAGATGGGGAATCCATTGTCCGAGATAGTAATAGATTAGAAAAACTTGTTTTTGTTCTCAAGTCTTCACTGACCTTGAACAACAATGTTAGCTTCCTATCACATTTGTTTCAAATCCTTATGTCATTGGAGCTAAGCATTTTTCTTTTCTAGAAGACAAAATAAATTTGGAGCTGAGCATTTTATCTAGATTTTTTTAGAGGTCTTGGCTTCATGCATGAAGGCTTAAGTCACAGGCGAATTCATGAACCCTGATTGAAATGATGTCAATCTGAGACGAGGGTAAGTGTGTAGCAGTACATAGTTTGAGGAATTGACTGGTTTTAGGATGTGTTTTTGCCCTGGTAAATCCAGATAAACCCCAATAGTTTTAGGATGTGTTTTCACCCTGCTAAACGTACATGTACATATATGGCAGGATGGATGAGCTTTAGGTTAGGTGAAATGATACAAAGTTACCCACGTACAATGATGTATCACTGGTAATGCTACCAGGCTGCAACTTGTAAAGCCATATGATACCGGTGTCGTTATTAAAAACTTCTTGGTAATGTTAGCATAAGGTGTGGTTCAAAGTGTATTCTGGTGTGCTGTAATCTTTTCAACAAGTAAATAATTTGTTCAAGTAATTGCCTTGGGAGTTCTTCTATCAAGAGAGTCTCCACAAATTTTCCATCAAGATTTGCTACTTCTGATACTAAGACCATGTAACTACAGCTATCCAGGACCTGGACACAAATAATATAATTGTTGATTATTATCGTCATGTTTTGTCTGACATATTTTGGCCAAAGGCAAAGCTGACGGGGTGCGCGGCCAGAGGGAAAGCCTTGACGCCCCATGCTGAATGTGGGGGCACAAATGCCCCCCTTCATTGTTTTGTTCACTTTATTATTCTTATTTAAGTTGGCAGCGCCGCCATGTGTTAATTGTTTTTTTCTTTCTCTTTTGTATTCAATTACTCTTAAGATGCGGTGGCCATTGGATTCTTCACAGGTTATCGGAGCTTGAGAAGGAGGCAGGTTACGGCGACGTGTGGGATGAGGGTTTGTGGGGGAAAGGAACCAATATAGGTTGGGAACAATGGGAAAGGAAGTCACGACGTGCTGTGCGATGACCGAAGCAGCAACGATTCATCGTGATATTGTCAGATGCATCACATGTAGTGGAAACGAAGCCCATTGCATAGTGAAGCGGAGCAAGAGGCTAGTTCATGATCATATTTTTTAGGCATTGCATTCCAAATTTCAGTGTGCTATCCTGGTAGCAAAGTCAGATGTTGAAATATGGTCAGGAAATCAAGTCATCTTGCTAAAAGTTAGTGAAGCAACTGAAGATTAGATTTCTTCAGAAATTAGGCAGAAGAAATAGACGTGATGGAAGCAATTTCAGATGTTGAAAATATGCTAAGGAAATCAAGCCATCTTTCTGAAAGTTAGTCCCAAGCAACTACAGATTAAATTTCTTCAGAAAGTAAGCAAAAGAAATTGACATGTAGGTTTAGTCTAACAACAGTTTCAGAAGTTGAAAGTATGGTAACGAAGTCGAGCCATCTTTTTGAAAGTAGTCCGAGGCCAATGGCAGATAAGATTTTTTGAGAAACTAAGAAAAAGCAACTGACATGCACTTTAGTGGAAGGTTGATCTGCATACTGACATGTACTTTGGTGGCGGTTGATCTGCACATTATCTTACTGTAGCTATGAACTAATATTTCAATAATTGCAATACAAACTGATGGGCTAGGCCATCATATGCAAAAATTTAGTACTCTACAAATTGATACCTGTTATGATTTCTTCATCTTTTGTATGTCTGAATTGAGATTGGAGTTCTGTTTGGAGCTTATCTAATGGTAGCTTAGTGACATGGAATCGAGAAGATTGGAGTAGCTTTTCTAAATTTGCTGGTGAAAGATGAAGTGAATTCAGTTAAGTTTGAGGAACATTGGTGTAAATGTTATAGAAAAGTCAAGTGATATGTGATGCATGAACTGAATGATGCAGAGAAATAATTTGCAAGTTTTGTATGCTGAAAGATCTCTTTATTTCTTGTGTATTCACCATGCGTTCAATAGCATGTTAAGGTTAGGCGAAGACGGTTGCAGCTGACGTAGCAGAGCCCATCGGTCAGAGGCAGAGTCTGTTGAAGAGGGGGGCTGAGTAGACTGGAGCCGAAGGCGAAACCGGAGCCGCTCCTTCGCCACCATATTGTGGAATTGCTATACTTGAATTGCTATAATTTTTGGTGTGTACTATTGCTTTTGTGTGGAAAAATTCATCTTTTGGTAACAATATAGAGCCAATATGGACAACAAAACAATTCTTAAAATATTCTTATGTTTGTAAATTTTTTATAGTTGGATGATTGGATGTTTATGTAATGTTTGTCTCTTCCCTTTGGGTTTCGCAACTTGATGGATTTAATTGTCCATATATTCTACATCAAGGAGTTATTCCTTCAGGAGCTTGTGATCTTGCTCTTCCACTAAAGATGCATATTTGAGTTGTTATTCACACCGCAGATTATTCCAAAGGATATCCTGTTGCTAGAGTGAAACCGTTCCGGCCTTAAATTCTCAATGGTAAATCTTTTATACGCTATTTCTGAAAATTTCAAAGGTATCGTCAACTAATTGCTTTCACCAAATGACCAACTCCTTTATCTGATACTAATGTGCAGGGACTATCGGATACTATACTTTAGCTACAATTAGTGATACTTTTGGTGGTTAATGCATCACTCGGATGCATATTCCGTTGAACTAATATTGGTAGAAATTTGCAGAAAAATGACATTTAGTTTCATGTTTTCATACTTACGCTCTTTGATGTTGTGAAGAGGAGCATTAATAACTCTTGCTCGTACATAAATAGTTTAGATGAATGGTGAATAATCTGACAAAAGAATTGCTTTGTATGAACGGTCAAAGTACCCGTTGTTGTGTTTCTAGAGCAGAGCTAGAGGCTTTGCCTGATGTGAAGCCACTGATCGCACCTTTCCCATTGTTGATGAATGTGGGGGAGGGGGAGGGAAAATTGCCATTGCCACATCTTCCTCCTTCGTATCCATATTAACATGAGGCGGTAAATGCGCCACCATCTCTCACTGGAAGCGATCGGAGCCATGGTAGTGATTCGCTGGAGTTGGAGAAGGCATGCATAGGACAGGGGAGCAACACGAGATGATGGTGGATCGAGTAGAGCAATGATGCAATGGTGATAGGGCCGGAGTCAAAGCCACAGGGTGGGTGAAGAAGAAGACAACACCATGTCTTCTTACAAAGTGGGGGTGGAGAAGGAGACGCACGTGAGGAGATGAGCTAGTGGCATGCATAATGGTTGCCGGAGATGGAGGAAGCAAAGAAAGACTAGGGATGAGGTGGTGAAGGAGAAGCGCGATAGGCAGGAATAGAGCTAGATCGGTGCATAGTTGTTGACAGAAACAGAGGGAGCAAGAGAAAGATGCTAACATTTGACGTGATGTAATCATATATCGTGATTGATACACGTGCTCATTAAATATAATCCTCGATTAATTCTCTATACATCTATTCTTTGTTCCATAGCAATGTATAAGTACCCTGGTAGTCTACTTAATGAGGCATAAGTCAAAATCTATTGAAAAGTTCTAAGGAGTTACAGAATGAAATGCAGAATCAACTCGTCAAGACAATCAAATTTTTGTGATCTCCGGATCTGATGGCGGAGGTGAATACTTGAGCCATGAGTCTGGTGATCATCTGAAGAATTATGAAATTGTTCCACTGCTTGCACCACCAAGAACACAGCGGCGTGGGAGTGTCCGAGCAACGTCTTATTAGACATGGTTTTGTTTCGGTCAATGATGAGCAAATTAGATCTATTATTATCTTTCTAAGGTTAATGTTGCGCTCTTTTCACGTTAAACAAGGTTCCATCAAAATCTTTAGGGACGACAGTACGACACCATATGACATATGGGCTAAACAGGGTTTCATTAAAATCAGTAGACACGACACCATATGAGAGATGAACCGGTAAGCATACTGGGTTATCTTTTCTGAAGATTTAGTGCTTCCTACTAATTTAAATGTAAGATTGGTGTAAATGCCTGCAAAACACCAAAGTAACACGATACTTCGAGGAGAAGATATACAAAACAAAAGATTAGCAAAACCTGAAACATATATAAAAACAGAAAATAATAGCAGACCATAACCACCCGGTACCCGCAATTTCAAAAACTGGTTCGTTCACCTTGCTTTCAAGTACCAAATGTTCCCTTCTTTCTCTGAGAATTCATTGATGAAAGACCGCTGGAGAAATAACATACATATCAACTTCCTCACACCTGATTTTTTCCGGGATTACACAGTACAAGAGAAAACCTAAATCTATAGCCCAAAATTGTTCAATGCACAATACATAAAACATCACTTCCGGCAGAGCAAATGTGGAACTCCATCAAGCTTGCTCAAAGGTTTTACATTACCATCCCACCATCAATGGTAAGCACCTGCACATGGTGGCCAAGCCACAAAGAGATGGTTCATAGCTAATCCTTTCAGTTTCAAATAACCAGAGAGCATGTATAGTCGTCATAATCACGCGCACCTGTCCCGTGATGTAGCTGGCAGCAGGATTCAGGGCCAAAAATTCGACTAACCCAGCAACTTCTTCTGGCTGGCCATATCTCCCTGGGAAGTTCCATGAAACATTAGTGGTGACTGACAACATTAATTTGGTGGCCAGTGTGGAGAATATAGTGTTGCATTGTTTCTCCTAGGGCCAAGCTTACGATGCATACCTAAGGGAATAGTCAACAAGATTTTCTTCTCAAGCTCCTCTCCAAGTTCAGCTGTCATGTCCGATGCAATGAATCCGGGTGCAATAGCATTCACCTAAGTGAATATTCAGAACTATTCAGGAGTAGGGCTACCTTAAGTTTTAGGTGAGCTAACAATGAAAAGATGAAGATTGCACATTGATATTCCTGCTTGCATATTCCCTAGCAACTGTTTTCGTAAAGCCAATAACCCCAGCCTTGGCAGCACTGTAATTAGCTTGGCCAGCATTGCCGGTAAGCCCAACAACTGATGCTATGTTGATAATTCTTCCCTGCATTTAACATAATTAAGCACATTACTGCCCGTGACACACAAAAAAAAGAAATTCTGAGCAGAGCTCATAGTTATGCTTATGCACTAGCAATGGGTAACGGTCTTATAATCTTTTTTTTGTTTCAGCTCTATGTAATTTCAGAAATACAATACATCACTGAAAGGAGGCCTTCATAATTTGTGCATCTGCTAGGAAATTCAGTACAGAATCATGAGTCCCCAATTTGTAAGCTTGTAACCTGGGAGAAGGGTCTATCATTCAAGGGAGACTGGGAGAATTGCTGTTATGAAACCTGACTGAACTGAAGTATTTTCTAATTAATTTGATACATATACATAATATTTTTCAAAGCTTATATATAATTTCAGAATATGCCTAATAGGGTTAGTAACTAATGCATACAAGAGAATTTATGCTCCAATTTGTAGCCATCGTTGTAATACTGAGCAAACAAATTTGAAGAATGAAACAAATAATACCTTTTTCTTTTTCATCATTACTTTTGTGGCAGCCTGCAAAGAATGTGTAGCTGTAAGATGCATAAACTTAATTCAAATAGCAACACTCAATAATAGAAAGGGACAGAAACCTACCTGTGTACAGAGGAAGACGCCTGTAAGATTTAGATCAATTACATCTTGCCACTGAGATTTCTTCATCCTCATCAATAATGTGTCCCGCGTAATCCCTCGAAACAGAATGTTATTTTATTTGCAGGAAGAAATCAATCAAACAGGAAGCTGAAAAAGTGCAAACTACCATTGGGATCTACCTGCATTATTTACCAGGATGTCAACTGTTCCCCATTTATCTAGAGCCTGGTAAAATTCATAAACTAATTATATCCATGTTTAAATAGTCAATGATCTATGTTAGGAAAACCATTTTCCTTCCATAAACAAACTGCACTTACTGCTTTCATCATAGAATCTACATCAGCTTCTTTTGAAACATCTCCTCCAAAGGTGATAGCCTGACCACCAGCTGCTTCAATCTGCAAAAATAATTAAAAAAATAAGTACATGAAAGAATCTAGGTTAGACTGGGGGAAAATAAACAATGAATTGACAAAAAGATCTCCAAATGTTGGTATCTCTCCAGAAACCAACAACGTTTTTGAATGGTGTTATTGATATATTTGTAGGTAGACACCTATAACCAAATTTCGATCATAGCTCCTTTCTTCATTTGTACAAAATGGACATGTGATACTGATGAATCAACAATATTAGAGTTGACCTTTCTATTTCTTTGCATATTATTGTTACTATCTGCTAGTGCCAAAAAGATGTCACAATGTACCAATAAAATCATCAAATTCAAAGCTAATACTGAATGATTATACTCTAAAAAAAAGAATGATTATAACATTGCTTTGCGATGACCTCTGAAACATAACTCAAGGATGATGTTTACTTGCTCATAAATGGCAATGCACAACTATATTGTTGCTTACTCAGATAGGAGGTCACAAATGATAATATAGTGATATGTATTCCTGTATGAGGCGAAACATGAAAGAACAATGTAGACTGTACTATCCAACATCACTGAGAATTAAGGAGAGAGATAAGAACAATAAAGTTCTGCAGGGCATAAATCTGGTCAATTGCACAGACAACCAAGCGATTAACCAATAATCATTATGGACATGCGCCAGTTACAAACTGTCTTCGTGTAGTCCTTATTTTAAAATTTTATGATGCGAATTGACAGATAGGTAAATAATACCAAACAATATATATCTGCAAATACTATTTTTTTAATCAACAAGCTCACCTCTTTGGAGACTTCTTCAGCTTCTTTCGAGGACCGGGCGTAGTTCACCAGGACCTGCAGGTCAAGTCAGTGTCAAATCTCTGAGGTTAAATTTAGCATTATGTAAATTAAATGGTCTTTGCATTTGCAAGCAGGTAAGTACAACAATACAACCCACATGAGTAGCCATGCGGGAATGTCTACGGCATCGAGTTAGAAGAACGTAAAACATAATAAACCAGGCATAGCCACTAAAATCCTACTGGATGTTGGATATGCTGCTGACTCTTTCTGCGCTTATATAACTTGTTCTCAATGTAGAATGAATATTTCAAAACAGCTAAGTAGCTCACCTTGCAGCCAGCTTTTCCAAGAGCCAACGCAGTGGCTTTTCCAATCCCTCTGGAGGCACCTGTAACAACAACAACCGGAGCTTCCAGCTTTGTAGCAACTTGTACAACTGCTTGTTCCACAGCAGCAACATGGGTTCGCACACCTGCAGCTAGCAATCTTAGTATTGCAACAGGCAAAGAACAAGGAGCTACCAACAGAGCATTCAAGCCCTGAATTTCCAACTAATAGCAAGTTAGCAACATAGTGAACTCCTTCAAACCCGAACATAGTGGAGTAACATTTTTCACTACATTAAAGTGGATTCTACATTCCATGCAGAGTTATAAAGATAACAGAACATATCACTAGCGTTTTCGCCTTGTACATCATCAACACAAAAATGGAAACTACTTCCTCAGGGATACACATACACAGCAGATCCACACTCAAATTTGACGAAACAGCAAACTTCATGACAGCACCTTACTCAAACTAGATAGTTAACCGCGCCATGCTACCAGAGCTAGATCTCCGTGAATTCCCAACCAAGCCAGCAAGACGACAACCGAAGAGAGAAAGGGCCGTTACCGGAGGAGAAGCCGCCGGCGGCAGCGCGGAGGCGGTCGGATCGGAGCGCGGGCGAGCGGCCAGTGCCGCCGAAGGTGACGAAGCCCCGGCGCGCCGCGTCGGAGGCGGCGCGTGGCAAGGGGACGGCGACCGCCGGCGACGAGACGGCGGCTGCGGTGGCGGCGGCGGCGGCCATGAGGGACCGGATGGAGGCGAAGGAGAGGCAGGAAGCCAGAGGGGGCAGCGTGGCGTGCGAGGAGGAGGCGGGGTATTTGTAGCCGTGGGGGAATCGGAGGATTGGTTGGCGCGTTTGGGGCTTTGGAAGCTCAGCGAGGCTCGAGAGATCTGAGGATTTGCCCCGTTTTCGTCGCGGGGCGGGAGGGGGGGGCGTGGCGGGCTGATCATATGCCCCATCTAGTAGTGAGATTTGAGTGCATCTAAGAAGCAAGATGGGTATATGATTAAAGATTTGGAGAAAACTGGGGCATATCCTCAATTTTTCACAAATGTTTTGGTTACTGAAATTGAGCGTCTTGTAAAATTTCTAGGATTCTAAAATTTCTGCTGCCAAGTCAAAGGAGCATAGGGTGCGGGAGAACGTATCCAGCACTTCCGCGTATGGAGAGTTCTCTCGGGTGCTCCCGAACCGGAAAACCTCATCTTAAAAATGGCTAAATATTGTAAAAGAAAATTATAACATTAACATAACATGTATTTGTAGTTCAAAAAGAAAACACAATATTATTTGTTATACTGTAAAATTTTATATTCAAATTTAAAACACAGCTCGAGAAATAAAAAACACAAATGATAGCTAGATTTACAACTTGGTTTACCAATATTCAAAATTGGCTGAATTACAATTCAGTTTGAATTAGTTACTAATGATAGCTGGATTTGTCTTGTTTATTTCTAGAGTTACAGGTTGAATTTGGATTAAAAATTTCATGAGGTAGTAGATACATGTTTTATTAATGGTGTAAATTTTTCTCAGAATTTTTAGCGGCTTCTAGACAATGTCAGACCGAATTTCACAAATTTGAACCCTCTGTGTTGGACTATTCCAAGATCAATCTAGTGCACATAGGATATAAAGATTAATATCATAATCATGCTCAAACTAAGATGTAGCAAAAGATTTTAGAGAACATAGTATTATCTTATGGCAAAGTTATACAGAAGACATAGCAATAGAAAAACTAGTAGATAAACTCTGATAGATAAGCTCATCCATCAGCCTCACATGCATCTAATGCAGACACACACTTTAACATTCTCTAAGGTAATCTTCCTCGGGGAAAAGATTGGTAGCTCCTTCCTCTATATGATTTGTTATAGCAAGCGTGAGTACACGACGTACTCCGCAAGTCACTAGGAAGGTATAACAGAATAAACATGATGCAAAGGTTGCAAAGAAGGCTACTACAACTCAAGTGCATAAAGCGAACAAGTAGTTGTTGTACACCCAAAAAAACCCAAAAGTAATTAAAGCACAAACTACCAAAAGTAAAAAACCAATGATATCCCAAAGTTTCACCATAACACAAGTTAACAACATAATAGGCTACTACCTAACGCTCGCTAGATTGAGCTAGTTCATGACCGCGAATATGGCTAATCAATTAGTTTTAATATTCTACAGAGGTTGTACAACTTTACCCAGAAGATATGATGTATCTCTTTTATCGGTACTCACTTTGGTGTACCAATTAGGAATCATAACATTGCTTTACAAATACTTTCTCGTGATACCAACCCTAACAAATCTTTTTATCAATAAGTGATTGGCTATTCCCGATACTAATATAATTAGTGGGTCAGAACCATCTCATATCAATACTTGTGGTTGTACTGTCAAGGCTCAGACCAAGTTTGCAATGTTAAGTTTTTAGGGCGACATCGAGCGAGACATTCCACAAACCAATTAAAACAAAATAAATGCTCACAAATAGGCCTTCATTGCTCACGGAATCTAAATTAGTGAAGAGGGTATTCCATAGGAGAAACAAATAAGAATGCCAAGATAGCCAAAAGAGCTATCAAGGCAAACTCCAACGCAAAATAGTTTTGAAAATAAGGGTTTTAGCATGACTACATGATAGAAGTGCAATAGACAAAAATATGCAGACCATATTCACATGAAGGACGCTTAATGCATTCACGCCTAAATGGTATATATAGATATAAAGGGTTCTAATGCTTACCAAGAAAAGCTAGCATAACTAATCTTATATGGGTAGTTCGACGATGCTCCACCAACAGGGTATGGATCGTACTTGTCTCTAGGGGGATAGTGATAAGGAAGAGAAGTCAAATTAGTTTGCAAAACTTGTGACCAGAGATTTTAGGTAAGGAGAGAACACTACTGGAGAAAGATGAGAATAACAAACTCTACTAGAGGAAGATGAGAATAGCAACAGTTTAAGTATTTTTGGTTCTTTGGAAATGGATAATCTTTTGAAAAATTTCTAACTACCGACTGTGCTATCTAATAAAGGCCTAGAGTCAAAATGGCTTTGATACCAACTCCGTCGAACCCGGATTTCACAAATTTGGACTCTTTGTGTATTCTACACCAGTTTTGACTCTAGGCCAGTTAGATAGGAGAACAAAGATAAATATCATTTTCATGTAACGATATTACTAAGCAAGTAACATATTTTATTTATTAATACCTTAGATTCAAAGTTCAGAATAGTCGTGAGTGTTACACTGAAGTAAGATTGCAGCGAAATAACAACAGAAAGGGGCAATCGAATAGAGTATCACAATCCTAGATCCCATAGTCTTCAAAGTATAACTCCTTGACGATTGAGCAACCTAGCATAACTTTAGCAAGAATGAGTACATGATGTACTCCACAACCCACCAGGAAGGTGTTAGTAGATATAAATGATGCAAGATTGACAAAGAAAGGCTTCTAAAGTTCATTTTCATAAAGTGAACAAGTAAATGCAATAAAATAAATAATTTCATAAAGCAATAAGATGTTGGTCATTGACTAGAGCTTAACTTAACCCAACACTTGTAGACGAAACTATAAGTAACCAAAGTAATTACTGAAAAGCAATGGTAGCATAAACTACCGAAGTAATTACCAAAGATACCACAAAATATCACCAAAGTAACACAAGTCAACAGCATAGGAGGCTACTATTCAATGCTTGCTAGATTGAGCTTGTTTATGATCATGAACATGGCTAATTGATTAGTTTTAACACTATGTAGATGTTGTATAACTTTACCCTCGAGATGTGATGTGTCCCTTTTATGGTAGAGAGGTGGAGCTAGGATAGGCTCAAGTGAGTAGAAGGATTAGCAATAATCAAATCAGAGAATGCAAGTTAAATAATCAGAGAATGCAAGTTAAATAATTTCTCAAATACTAGTCACTAGTTGATGATCCTAGGCTAGCAAGAACTAGTTAATCGATGCTTATAGGATGTAAGTGAAGCTCTAAATAGTGGCAGAAGTGGAACAATATAGCAGCGAAGGCAATAGATATAAGCAAAGCTCAAAGATGCTACAAAGAGTGGTGCAAAACAAGAGTACGATTTCAATGATATAAGTGAAGCTGTGAATAGTGATGAAATACCTGTGGGAGAGAAAAATGTCAAATGTGGGTGACTGTCTTAAACAACTATCCATGTCACAAAACTAGTATTGGGCCAAAAAAAAATTTCAATCGGCGCACAAGTGCAAAAACATGACAAAACAATCACGCATGACAGCGACTGTCTCAAATAGGAGGGAACAACCTAAAAACAGACTAGGACAAAAATATTTTGGACAAGTTCCAGATCTTTTTTAAGGTCTAGAACTGATCTCTTTGCCCTGCAAATCAAACACGAGTTCTTATCTCGTTTTCTCTTGGTCGAAACAATTCAAACCGAAACCTATTACAAGTGAAGTCCGAGACCTATTAGTGTTGGAGTTTGAATCTAAAACCTACTCCTATCCTTTCCTATCCAAAACCTACAAGGGGTGGACTTTCCATCATATCCAAACCAGCTACGGAAACCGAATCTAACTTGACCTTGAAGCTGGTCTCTTTTCTTATCTCTTCCAAAACTAAAACCTAGATGGGTTCAGAACTACTCCTATTACTTGCAGCAGTAGCAAAGTTGCAAGGCGACGCAGATAGGGTTTTGTTGCGGTGCGGTGGAAAAGATGCAAGGCGGCAAGGCAAGTTGCGAACTAGACATGACGAACTAGACACCAACTAGACACTAAAGATCAGTAACTCGACATGACAATGCAACCAAAAGTCAACGGTGCAATGCACTGGAAAGAAAATTACGAAGGCTCAGACCGGTTTAGACAGGGATGATCTACTACTATTTTTTTATTTTCAGGGTTGTTTGTGGATAGTTGGTAAAAGATAAATCTACTACTATGAAAACAGGAAATTTCTCATCGAGCAACCTTGAGCTCTGATACCACGTAATGGCACCAAAGATGTTTGATCTCCCGGAGAGAAGCAAATATCGATTTCAGTGGAGATGACTTTGATGATCCGACTACATGGTACGACAATGATGTGTCTTATCAATCGCTAGACAATTTTCAGAGGGTTATTGACCTTGCCAGAAACATGATAAACCTGAACGCGAGGTTTTATTCCTGCAAGCAATTGAAAAATAGGCAAGAATAAGAGATAAGCAATCTAAAACTGCAAGTATAGATGAATCTAAAAAATAGTTTAGAGGTGAAATTCCGTGAAGTAGTCTCAACAGGTGGTTGGCCAACACAGCTAAAAGACAATGTAGTTTTCCCTAGGCGAAAAATATGCTTCATGAAATCTAAGTTTAAGGGAGGCACAACCCTACAATTTAAGAAGGACGTGAAGGAGGGTGTGGCGTACCCAGTTTTAAGGCCAGATAATCCCTTGTGTTTACTGTACCGGTCCCATGATTAGTAGCCGGTACACACAAGTTAACATGTATATCATTATCATACACGCATATTTCAGTATCTAAGATATAGATAGACCATCGAGGTCGGGATCTTATACCTGTAGCCCAATGGCTAAAATCTTACAACAAAAAAATCAAACGTTGATGTGGCCCATCAATATGCCATACCCAACAGACAACTGACTGGGGTTACGCCCTAGCCTTCGCAATATTATCGATGTCTCCAGAGTCGGCATTTCCTTCGTCTAGCCAAATTAACAAGCCATGTGAGTACATTGAATGTACTCGCAAGCATCCCGCAGGGAGAGTATAGCAGATGTAGTTCGTGCAAGGCTTGTTCAAGAAAGTGGCTCTACCCTAAGTTGATTGTTGTGCAGAAGAGTAAGTTCTTATTCGAAATATGATAAGAGTAGATTCAAAAGCATTTATGAAAGCAAGTCCATCTCTGATGGATCAGTATCTGGTGCCGGAAGTTACATCTCGACAATCGTCAACTAGAGGCCAATAACCCTTATATCGCCTCAGGTAATCCTTAAAGTCTACCCGTGCTACCGACTCACAGCACGGCCTAGGTTTCACTTTTGCAGCTCCTTACTACCAGCATGTAGCTCAAGCTGCACACTGTGGACACATCATGCCCACGTCCTTAATCCCAGTTCCTAGATTTCAAAATCAAAACTTAGTCTAACCAGTGTGTGGCCTTTCCAAGTTGTGTCCATAACCAAGGACGCGGCTATTCGAATAGCTTTTTAACACCCTGCAGAGGTTGTACGGTTTTATCCACAGGATGTAAATCCCCCTTGTTACCATCCAAACAGGCACTCTTCACGAGGGGTGCCGGCAGGGTTATTACAACGAGACCTTTCCCCCACTTTTCATACTAGTGCTGGACCCACCAGATAAGATCTACCTAGTCTCACTACTGCAGAATCACCTAGTACTGACGGGCAAAAAAACGCGTCTACTGACGGGCATTTGGGCCCGTCACTAATTAGATGTTAGTGGTGCTAAAAAAGCCACTGACGGGCTCCATGCCCGTCAGTGGCGATACAGCTGGGGAACAAAAAAAAGTTGGGCCGGGCCCGGGTAGCCCGCTGGATCCGCCGCTACCCTGGGCGCCGCCCCCCCACGCCGCTGGCCCCACGCCGCCCCCCCGCGCTGCTGCCCTGCGCCGCTGGCCCCGCACCGCCCCCATGCGCCGCCCTCGCGCCACTGCTCCTCGTGCCGCTGCCCCCGCGCCGCTCCCCGGCGCCGCCAGATCCGCCGCCCAGATCCGCCGCCGGCCCCCGCGCCGCTGGCCCTGCGCCGCCCCCCGTGCCGTCCCCCCGCGCCGCTGCTCCCCGTGCCGCTGCCCCGGCGCAGCCGGATCCACCGCCGGCCCCCGTGCCGCTGGCCCCTTGCCGCTGGCCCCGCGCCGTTGCCCCGCGTCGCTGCCTCGCGCCGCTGGCCCCGCGCCGCACCGGAGCGCCGACGCGCCGCTGGATCCGGGAGAGAGGGATCGGGGGAGGAGAGGGGGATAGGGGGAGAGGAGGCCGAAGGGGAGGTCCGTGGCACTGGCGAGGGGGAGGGAGGGAGCGGCGGGCTGGGGAGAGAGGGATTCGGGGGAGAGAGGGGGCGGCGGGGTTGGGGGAGAGAGGGGGAGGGAGGGAGCGGCGGGCTGGGGAGAGAGGGATTCAGGGGAGAGAGGGGGCGGCGGGGTTGGGGGAGAGAGGGAGAGAAGAGAAGAGAGAGGAGGCGGGTTGTTAGGGTTAGATCCCTATTTATAGGGAAGGGTATTGCGGGATCTGGACGGGCTTTTAGTGGGCCAAAAGAACCGCTGACGGGCTGATTTTCGCGCCCGTCAGTGGTATAACAGCACCACTGACGGGCATAGTTTTGCGCCCGTCAGTGTTATTTTTTCCACGTAAAATCAGTCAAGCTCATGTCTCCACTGACGGTCGTATTAATCCGCCCGTCAGTGGTTTGTTTACCACTGACGGTCTATCTTATGCCCGTCAGTAATGACGTTCAGGAAAGGGTCAACTTGCAGTAGTGTCTCCACTTGTGCTCGGTGACTCCCAACCCACAACCCGAAATGTACCCAGTCGAACGACCCCCTACATAGTCACACGGAGGTCCTCTAGGGATGCCAATCTACCTAGTACTTTCTTCCTACTGCCCACAGGTCCAGACACTAGCACTCGACAGGGTAATTAGCCAAGTCCTTCCCACAAAGGACATGTGGACGTATGGGGTGAACTTAGTCGAGCGGCATTTAGGCTCGGTCCTTAACTAATTTGAGCAAGACTGCACATCATCAGCTCATAGCCATGTCTCTACATGCTACAACCATTCCTCCGATCTCCCCTTACCATTCTCTTCCATTTTGTTTGGGGTTTTTGCAAACATCATTTCCAAACATTCGCCTCGGAAGCACATTTTCCCGAGGGTTTTAATCCCATAATTAAATGGTGGTTCGCATGAATCGAACAAAAGTATATTTTCACTATAGCAGGTCTAAGCATGGTTACCGCCTATATTCCTAAATACATTACTGGACATACAATGAGCAGCAAATAATACTAGGGTTACATGGATTGATTTACCGGATCTAAGTCATATGCAATTACAGGGTGTAGCTAGGTCTAGCATAAAATATCATTAATACTCACACAGCATGCAAAGGTGCAAACAAAGTAATTAAGTTTTCACACATATGGAATTCAACATGATCAAGGTAGGAATGCTTGTTTGGCAATATTTTAATGGTTTTGAGCTTGAGCTTGATACAACAATCGTCCGGGATCTTCCACACGATTTGTCGTAACGTCAGAACTACACGTTGCAAGAACGTTGTATAGACCATCGGAGCGAGGTAAAAACCAAGAACATCAAATGTAAAACTAGGAGAACCGAGCCGTGCAATCGTAGCACATTTGGGAAGTTATTCGACTTTTAAGAAGCTTTAGAAAGTTAGAAATAGGGGATTTAGGTCATCATGACAAGAAGTATCAATCTCTAGGGTTTTCTGTCGAGCTAGGGTTTCTGTGGCTTTTATTGAGTTATGGTGAATGCATATCAGAACTTTCTTACATCAACATGGAAATATTACGCCCTACATTTCTTCTTCGAGGCAAAGATGAAGATATACTCCTAAGTTTTTAGAAATCTTCATTCAAAAATAATTGAAGTGTCTTGGTAAAAGATGATCATTTAAACAGATTTGACAGAGTATAGAGCTTCTATTATTTTTTGGGTTTCAATTATAATGTGAGTATGAACCCCAAAAGTATACTGGAGTCAAGATACCTTATATAATTTTACGAGCAAGAATCTTTTATCCGGGGCTATATTGAAAACATATGTGTGACATGCCCATTTGAAACATAGTTAAATTCAAAATTCAATTTATCTCAAAAATGATGAAAATGGTAATACTAGATAGTTCCTGATTTTGAATAAATATAGGGAGAAGAACCAGGTGGTTTGGAGTTACGACAGAAGAGAATCGGGCTTCCGAAGTCCAGCAGGGGAAAAAATCAAAATCGGAAGGTCTGCTGAAACGAGAGAGTGACGTCCGTGATGGGAAATGGGAAAACCAATGGAAACGACTTTGGAGAAGATTGCAGGAGGAAGTACGCATTCCAGGGTAGGAGGCATAACCAAGGAGAATTGAGAATGAAATGCATTTCCCTGTAGAGAAAATGGAAAACAAGTTTACGCCTCCTGTTAATCGGTCGTTGGTTCAGTATTTATGGTTAAACCGTTAATTACATGCTGATTAGGCTAATCGGGCATTAAGAGAGAGGCGACGGGGAGCCACAGTAGACAACGGAGCTCAGGAGGCGCTCACTGGACAGCCGAGGGCAACGTGTCCGATGGAGGCGATGTTGGAAATGAGGTCAAGGTGGCCTGGAGCATCACTGGTGGCTAGCCGGAGTGGTCCGGTCAGGGCAGTTGCTCAGGAAGACTTCGCCAGCGAGCTCGGGTTGAGGATGGGCCAGCTCGGGACGATCTCTGGTGGGGCGTCCTCCGCAGGTGGCCAAAATGGTAGAGGGTTTGCCAGCAGCTCCGCTCAGCAGCAGTGTCGGCGCGGCAAGAAACACCGGGGCGGGGCTGGGGTGTGCTCGGGACCCTGCCGGCGGCGAGCTACTGGACTGCAGCTAAAAATGAGATAGGGGTCCGAGGAAAGTAGACGCCTAGCTCGGGAGGTTGTCGCCGGCGGCAAGGGGGGGAGATGGAGCTCGTACCAGTGCAAGGGTGGATCTGGGAAGGAGTGTCCTACCGGTGAGCTTCGAGACTTAACTGCAATGGGAGGTAAGGGAGTGAGGCCAAAGGAAGAAAAAGGAGTAGAGGGTAGCCGGTTCTACAGAGAGCAAGGAAGAGGGAGCTCAAGATCGGGTGAGGGGCATTAGAGCTAGTTGGCCGATGCTAGGTTGCAGTAGAGGAAGTGGAAGAGAACCAGGAGGAGAAGAGGGCTTGAGGATCTCGGCTAGGCTGACTCAAAGGCAGCTCGGGCGGGACACGAAAGGGGCAGCAGGGGGAGTCTGGAGGAGGAAGAAGCCAGAAGAAAGAGAAGTGGACAGGAGATGTGCCTGGGTGCTCGGGGCAGCCTCTGCTAGCTCGGGGGAAAAAGGAAGAGTGGAGGATTAGGGAGCATGCTCTGGAGGAAGAGCAATGGAAGACAGTGAGGCAAAGGCGGAGCTCGGGCATGAGTGAGCTTGCGGGAGAAGACAGAGAAGTGAGCAGCTTGGGTGGCCTTTGTACTGGAGTGAAGAAGAATTAAAGGAGGGGATTGGTTGGGTAGCAGGTGCTATAGCTACAGCAAAGTTGGGCGCTGCCTGCTGTGGTTGGGGATGAGGTGGTCTGGTGCAACAGGAAAAGAGAGCCAGCGGCAAGGGGGAGAATGAGAGATCTGGAGGAAGAAGAGAGGTGCTAGGGAAGAAGACTATCATGTGGGACCGGGGTCCACATGGCAAGGTGTGCAAGGGAAATCAGTTGGTACCTTTTGTGTGAGTTTAGCAAAGAGAGCAGATGAGTTCAACAGGAAATCAACTAAGAAGACAATGCATTTTTTTTCTTGACCGATTTTTCTTAAGGAGCTTACAAACATAGGTAGCACTATTCAACCACAAAAGCGGGTCCCTCAAGGAAGAAAGAAGTCCCACAGAAATCACGATATTTCCTTAAGCTTAAATCTTAGGATTTCCACTAAATTTCAGGAACAGCTTAAACTGACATTTAAATTATTTGGAAAGTTTTGAATTAAAGGTCTTCGCTCTATTGCATATTTGATCTCACATACATGTATATATATCCTTGATAGTTTATTGGAAGTTTTATGAAAATCATTTGTAGGAGTTGTAGAAGAAGAAATCAACAAGTGGGGTCAGGGCCCGTTGGCAGCGAAACAAGAGTTGCTCGGTTGGTAGCGGCAGCAGAGAAGAGCATAGCAGAGTAGCACCTAGCATGACAGAGGGAATGAGAAGAGCAAGATGAGCGATCATTTTGGAGATGAGATACATGTCACACCCCGATTTTCTAAAACAGGAAAATTAGGGCTAACAAAAACTTTTTTCGCTAATAATGTCAGTTAAAGTACACCAAACGAAAACTCTGGTTCAACTCACGATGCAACTATGGACCAAAACACGAACACACCCTTGGCAACCTTTCTCCTTTTCTCAGTCGGTGCAACCTAGACCAACATCTGCAGCTAAGTGCCCAGTGTGAAATGGAAACGTATATATGTCGCAAATCTCTTCCGAATGAAGTGATCTTCCGCCACCTACTTCGCCATGTCCTATCACAAGTGTATGCACGTATATACACAAAACCCGAACCCCTTCTTCCCGAGCTACGGAGCAAAGCCCTAACGTATCGATTGGCTTTGCTACAATCCTATGCATATATACGAGCATACCGGCAATACTTTCCCAAGTCCTAACTCCCATGACCTCCTACCATTATCCTAGCCCCGTCGCCACCATATATATGCTTAATTTTCAAATGTATGTCGGTATATACATTCAGAATTCCAGCTCACTTCTTGCGAGCTAAAGAGAAGTCCAAACCCTAACTCCTTGTCCTCCTTCGGCCCTCCTGGTTTTGTCACGACCATTTAACTATGCAAACCTCTTTCTAACACAAAATGTTTAAGAAGATATTACTAAAATGTTTGAGATGAGAATGCTCACTTATTTTCGATCATTTAAAACTCCTTGACAATAAAACACGTTCCAATTGTCCTTAATCCAAAATATGGCTTGGAGATAAGACTAACCAATGAGGTTCATCGTCACATACTAGTTTTAAATACGAATAAACTTCAGCATAATAATTTTACACTCAGGATTTAGCAGGTATTTTGAAATAGATCCTCTCATATAACAATTGGCAAAGTCACATGCGTATATGCATATAGGCATACACACAATGTTAACCCATCGCTGCAATAAAACTTCACACCTTATGTTCCAAATGTTATCTCGAATGACCAACCAAACTATCCGAGATATTTTCTAAGTACCTCATGTTCCTCCTCTGTTATTCTTTGATTTTCCTTCTACTCCCTTCGACAGGGCATCTCGTGCCGAGCCACATCACCCATCCCACTGTATTTCGGTGCCAAACAAAACTATGCACCAATATCTCCAGCTCTGAAAGGACCGAAGGTGCCGACTAGAGGGGGTGTGAATAGGAGGCTAATTAAATTCACTTCTTTTAACTTAGTTTATCAAATTAAGCCTTAGTTAGTTGCAAGGATAAGTTAGCTATGTGACAGGTGAACAGCACAGGCAATATATGACATGTAAATTAACACGTAGCTGTCACATAGGTGGCTAACACAACTAAGCTGAAGACTTAGAAACAGATGAGCAAACTAAATAGCTATGTAACAGGTAGCTGACACAGGTAAGAGATATGATCTACAGCAACTGTGACACAGCTATGCTAACACAGGTGAAAAGGTGATCTATCACAGATAAATGAAATATATATAAGAACACACAAGCATGCAGATATAGCAAGTAAATAGAAGCAACACAATGAGTACTCAGAGAGACAAGGTGTTTTTCACCGAAGTTCCCTACTCTTTTCAGAGAGGTACGTCTCCGTTGGAGAGGCTACTCCGAAGAGATCGCCAGCACTGAATCGTGCTTGTTCTCCGAGTACCTGAATGATCAGGCCTCTTGCTTTGCTTGTGGAAGTCCTTTAGCCTTGCAGCAGGTAGACTTCGGATAACCTTCACAAACTACTGGTTTAGCCCACACAAGCTTGGGTGATACCAGCAACTCCTACGTCCGTCTAGGAGTAGATACTCCAAGAGTAACAGATTCAGCTGCAATGACTCTTGGAGGAACCAATGCTCTTTGCTCAAAGGCTCTAACTCTCTTAGGAAGTTTGGCTTTTGTTCCGAGGGTGAGAGGCTTGCAATGGTCAAATATGATTCACTGGTTTGAGTAAGGTTGAGGCCGAAGACCTCCCCTGGTCCCCTATTTATAGGGTTCACAGGCACCTGACTGTTACACTGTTGCCACGTAGGATTGAGTGAGTCACCAGTGACATACACCGGTGACACAACCAGTCACAACGCACAACTATAACCGGCTCAGGCAGATCGACACCTTGTCACTGGAGGCACACACAGGTGAACCCTTAACTGACGTAGCCTAACTACTCAGCCCGATCTTGGCACATCACATGCCCTCAGCGCACAACTAACTCTGATCCCTAATAAGCAGAGAACCTCCGACAGTCTTCTGACTCAGCAGACAAACTATCGCAGTGCAGATCCCTTAGCATTTACAAGCTCTCCCCTGGTACATAGATGTACCTGAGTCATAGAGCGCTAGACCACCTGTGACACAGCTCCGTCACACCGGTGACTCTAACCTCTAGGGTTTTCTACTGCTAGCACTGCAGAGTGCTAACGCAAGCCAGCCTCACACTTGTGCAAAACTGTTGATACAGGGCCACTGACCTCAAAGCATCAGTGCCACTATCCAACATCCTGAGCATTGAGCAAAAGAACTTCCACAGATTATTACTACTTCATCCCTCTTGATGGTACGGGTGTTTCCTATGGACTCAAGAAAACTAGCAAATCTAGGCTTTACCTGCAACCAACTGTATTCACGGCCCTTGACGCATCAAGCCACCATCACCTTGCTTGCAACTCCTTGCACAGCACCGGCTTCCTCACAGCTGTGACACAGCTGCCTAGCACAGCCATTCCCTTGTCCTGAAAACCACATTTGTACTTTTTTGGTGGTCATCCTTTCCTTGATGACCTTTCTTCCTAGAACCTCTTTGAAAGTGCATCTAGTGCCCCTAATGGATTTTGATGATTAATGACAAACGATTAAGGGACTAATGGTTTACTAAGTGTATACAGGTGATTAGTCCCCAGGTGATTGGTTTAACCAGTGAATGACGACCCCTAAAAATTGATGTTGAAGAAAGGCTTGGACCTAGAAGATTAGTGGAGATTTTCTAGTGTTTATATGATCGAAGATCATTTGAGTCCATAGGACAAGCCGCCTATTAAGAGGGGTCAGATAGGTTAAGCTCTAGGAAGGATTTTCTTAAAGTGCTCAGTTCAAATCTCGAAGAAATCCTTTTGAAATCTCTTTCTTTGAAACACAGTCAGTGATTCTCGGTTGTACCGGTTTGAAGAATCGGTTGTACCGGGATTGGCCTCTGATGCAAGGTTTGAGGACTTTGTGGTCTCAGCCTTGAAGAGCTTCAGTTGCGGCACAACCGATCTTGAATCCGGTGCTGCCGAGAATGGCCTCTGTGTTGGAGAGTTAGGGAACCCTGCCGTTTAGGGTTTGCCCTAGTTTCATATTCCGGAAACCGGTACGACCGGTTTGGGAGTCCGGTGCTACCGGGATATGCTTCTGTAACCTAGACCAAGTCCTGTTCGTTTGTCTGCGGTTGCACCGGGTTTGTCTTCCGGTTGCACCGAGAATCTTCTCTGGACTTAGGTCGATTTGATGCCCTAGTCTAAGTCGCTTCTGAGTTGTCCGCGGTTGCACCGGGTTTGTCTTCCGGTTGCACCGGGAATCTCCTCTGGACTTAGGGCCAAGTTTGTCTCAGACTAAGTCCTGTTCTTCATGTGTCTGCGGTTGCACCGGTTCTGTCTTCCGGTTGCACCGAGAACATCTTCTGGACTTAGGTCTTTTGTTGAAGCGGATGTACCGGGGTATGCTTCCGGTTGAGCCGCTCTTCTTCTCTGTGAGGAAGAATGTGCTATTTCTTCATACCCGGCACAACCGCCTTCAAAGTCGGCACAACCGGGATTCGCTTCTGGAAGTTGCTCTTGTGAGCATATTCTTCATCCCGGTGTGACCGCGTTTCCTCCGGACCTACCGCCTTCGTGGTGAAGCCTTTCGCTGTGCTTCAATCGTTCTTCAGATCTAGCCGTTGGTTTGAATCCCGGTGCTACCGGGTTCGTCTTCCGGTTGAACCGGAAGGGAATCTTTGAGTCCAACGACTCTTTTCTGCAGACTGGCTATAAGTAGCCCCCGACCCCCTGCGGGCTCGGGAGGACTCTCTGCGCAAAAAGCACTCTCTCCCACTGAGTTCCCTTTCCTCTTCGACTCCATTGAGATCCCCTTTGTGAGAGGAAAGCATTTGAGAGATTTGAGCTTTGGATTGAGCACTCAAGCTGATCTTCTTCGAGCCTAGCAGATCTGAGCTTTTACTCTTGGAGATTTGGCATCTCCTAGCCGGCTAGGTGTCTTGGAAGAGCTCCAACCTGTGGAATCGCCTCCAAAGTTTGTGAAGGTCCGGGGATCACCTCAAGATCCACCAAGAGTGTTGAGCAGCTCCTTTGTGGACACAAGCTCAAGGAGAAAAAGGTGAAGACTGGGTGTCTTCGGAGCTAAGTGCTCAGCCTCTCCAACGAAGACGTAGAGTTGTTGCCAACAACTTGAACTTCGGGTTAAATCCTTTGTTCTTCTTTTCAGTTCATTGCTTTGTGATTGTTCTTCATTAAGTTGTTTGTTGATTGTTCTCTGCTGCTTCACCTTAATCTGCTTCACAATTGCATGCTAATCAACAAATTTGTTAAAATTTGATAATCTCCTATTCACCCCCCCTCTAGTCGATAAACCTCGATCTTTCAATTGGTATCAGAGCAAGGTCTCCTCTTGCTATTGATTTGGTTTAACCACCAAGGAGAAAGGTATGTCGACTTCCGGGAATTATAGAAGTTCTTCACATAGACCTATCTTCGATGGGACTAACTATGCAGGATGGAAGCACAAGATGAGGATGCATCTTGAAGCAATTGACTTCGAAATCTGGAAGGTCATTGAGGATGGATGTGCTGTCGCCAATGAAGATCAACTCACTGATGCTGACAAGAAGAAGAAGCAGCTGAACGCTCAAGCCTGTGACATACTCTTCGGCGCACTGAGTGATGATGAGTTTGGAAGAATCAGCACTCTCAGAACTGCTAAGAAGATCTGGGACACGCTTGAAGAAGTGTATGAAGGCACAGAGTCAGTCAAGGACTCAAGAACTGATGTTCTTCGAAGCCAATTCAACAGGTTCAGAGGTTCAGACCAAGAGTCAGTTCGAAGCATCTACTCAAGACTCACAACCATCACAAATGAGCTTCGAGGACTGGGTGCAACAGATATCACAGATACAGTCATCAGTCAAGAAGCTCCTCATGTCTCTTGATGAAAAGTATGACACCTTGTGCACTCTCATTCAAGAAAGAGCAGATTTCAAGTCTTTGACTCCCTCTCAAGCTCTTGGAAGACTCAATGCTCATGAGATGATCATTGAAGAAAAGAAAGAGCTGCACTCTACAAGATCAGGGTCTCGAAGAGCCATTGCATTGAAGGCAAAGAAGACAGATTCCTCATCTGAAGAAGAATCTGAAGAATCAAGTGATGAAGCAGAGATGAGAGACTCTTTTGGAAAGGACCTTGCTCTTTTGGTCCGAAGATTCAACAGATTCCAAAAGGGTGGAAGATTCAAGAAGTACGATCTGCGAAGAAAGGAAGGTTCCTCCTCAAGAGATCCCAAGAAGAGAAAGTGCTACAAATGTGGGGAGGTCGGTCACTTCATCGCCAACTGTCCTCTTCACAAGAAGGACAAAAGAAAGGACAAAGGTCACAAGGGAGACAAGGATGAGAAGAAGGAGAAGTCTCACAAGAAGGAGCATCACTCCAAGGCCAAACACTACAAGAAGAACAAGTACAAGGCTAAAGCCTATCTTGGCAAGGAGTGGGATTCAGACGCAAGCAACTCCTCAAGCTCCGAAGCTTCTACCTCGGACTCCGAAACAGGAATGGCAGGACTCGCTTGGTCTTCACCGACAAAGGCACGGTCACTCTTCGACTTGCCAAGCGACGACGAGTCCCCCACATGCTTCATGGCTAAAGGGTCCAAGGTAACTTCAAAATCTCCCAACCTTGATGATAGTGATGATGATCTCATGAGTGAAGAATTAGAAAACTTAAAACCAAGCTATAGAACTCTTGCTAAAACTGTCATGGAACAAGAAATTATCCTTGAAGATCAAGAGAGTTTGCTTGTTGATGAGATGGAGAAGAATAAGGAATTGACTCGTGAGTTGAATAAACTCAAGTCAAAACACCTTGCTCTCACTAAGGCTCATGAATCACTAGTAGAGGATCATGAGAAGCTTGAAGTTGAGTTCCTCAACAAGAAGCAAGATCTTGAGTCTCTAAAAGTGGCTCATGATGAACTTAGATTTGAGAATGATTCTCTCATTGCCAAACAAATTAGTGAAGATCAAGAGGGTTTTAATCCTCCATGCTTGAAATGCATTGCATCTTCCAATGATATATCTCCATCTACATCATCTAGCACCACACACTCAAATGCTATATCTTCAAATGCTATTATGGTCTCTTGTTCTTCTAACCCTCCATCTAAGGAGACCATAGATGTCATGAGTGAGAATGCTAGGATGAAGACCATCCTTGAGGTTGGCTTCTTCAAGTGCCGTAAAGGAAGCGAATCTCTGAGAGAGCTTCTTAGCAAGCAATCGATGAATTCGAAGAAAGAAGGGTTAGGCTTCATCCCAAGCTACAACCCGGATGGCACAAAGTGGAAGCCCGAGCAATATCCCAAGACCAAGTGGGTGCTTGGAAGAGGGAAGAATATCGATCTCACTCATTTTAGTGGCTATGCTAGCAAAGATTATGCATCCATGCATGCTAACCATAATGCCAACTATAGATTAGCAAAAACCCAAAAGGGTAAAGTATATGCCAAATTCATTGGGCACAAGAGTAGAGATGTGACCTCTAGCAAAACCATTTGGGTACGCAAAGATCACATAGCTAACCTTGCACCCAATGTATTTGACACATCTAACAATGTTTCAACCACTAACATTCACGGACCCAAGAAGATATGGGTACCTAAAAGAAACTAAGTGTTTTGTAGAGCTACGCCTCCGGAGGACGAGAATGGGTGCTTGATAGTGGATGCACCGATCACATGACCGGAGACGAAAGCATGTTTGATGAATTCATGCCAAATGCTTCACCTTCTCGAAGCATTACATTTGGAGACAATGGTAAGGGAAAGGTAATGGGACTAGGTAAAGTAGCAATATCCAAAGATAAATCTATTGCTAATGTTATGCTTGTTAAGTCCCTTGGCTTCAACTTAATGTCCATTGCTCAATTAACCGATCTTGATCTAAATGTATTATTCACTAAAATTGATTGCCAAGTAACTAAAAGTGATGATCAAACCTTAGTCTTCAAAGGAATAAGAAAAGGCAATCTATATCTTGTTGATTTCTCTAAAGGTCCTCAAGTGACCACATGTTTGATTGCAAAGTCTTCAAAAGGTTGGCTATGGCATCGAAGACTTGGACATGTAGGAATGAGGAACCTTGACAAATTGGTGAAAGGTAAACATATCCTTGGAATCACTAACGTATCTTTTGAAAAGGATAGACTTTGTAGTGCTTGTCAAGCAGGGAAGCAAGTGAAGTCAAAGCATCCCTCCAAGACCGTTATGTCAACCACATATCCTCTCGAGCTACTTCACATGGACTTATTCGGTCCAAATACCTACAAGAGCTTCGGAGGTAACGCTTATGGTCTTGTTATTGTAGATGACTTTACTAGATTCACTTGGGTATATTTTCTTGAGGATAAAGCTAGGACCCAAGAATGCTTCAAGAAATTTGCAAGAAAAGCACAGAATGAATTTGAGTTGAAGATCAAGAAAGTGCGAAGCGACAACGGGACGGAGTTCAAGAACACAAATGTAGATGACTTCCTCGATGAAGAAGGCATCAACCATGAGTTCTCCGCCGCCTACACGCCTCAACAAAACGGTGTTGTTGAAAGGAAGAATCGAACCCTAATCGAGATGGCGCGTACAATGCTTGATGAATACAACACGCCAAACCGATTTTGGGCGGATGCTATCAACACCGCATGTCATGCAATCAATAGGCTCTATCTACACAAGTTTATGAAGAAAACATCCTATGAGCTACTAACCGGTAACAAACCAAACGTTGCATACTTTCGTGTATTTGGATCTAAATGCTATATCTTAGATAAGCACCGCACATCTAAATTTGCTCCAAAATCACACGAAGGCTTCTTTCTCGGTTATGGCTCGAGTTCGCACACTTACCGAGTCTTCAACAATTTCACACGAAGAGTTGAAGAAACGGTGGATGTGCAATTCGATGAAACTAATGGCTCCCAAGTAGAGCAATTGCCAAGTGTTGCAGATGAGCTTGTTCCCCACTGAAGCGTTAAAGAATATGGCTATTGGGGAAGTAAAGCCAGTTGAAGTCAAAGAGAGCACTTCATCTCTAGATGTCATTCCACCTTCTTCAAGTCAAGATCCTCAAGAAGGAAATGACGAAACTGAAGCAAATGCGAAGATGAAGCTCAAACAAGACTTCAAACTCAAAGTGGTCCACATCACCCAAGGCTCATGAAGCAAATCCAAGAAAGTCATCCAGTTGACCGAATCATCAGTGACATAAACAAAGGTCCACAAACTCGCTCACGTACTAGACTTTCAAATTTTTGTGAGCACTACTCCTTTGTGTCTTCTTTGGAACCAACTAGGATCGACGAAGCAATGGATGACGAAGACTGGGTGATGGCTATGCAAGAAGAATTGAACAACTTCGAACGCAACAAAGTATGGACTCTAGTCGAGAGACCGAACCCCAAAGAGCACAATGTTATAGGAACAAAGTGGGTGTTTCGGAATAAGCAAGATGAAGATGGACAAGTGGTGCGAAACAAAGCACGTCTCGTCGCCCAAGGCTACACGCAAGTGGAAGGTTTGGATTTCGGTGAGACTTATGCACCCGTAGCTAGACTAGAAGCTATTAGAATCTTGCTAGCTTATGCAAATCATCACAATATATTGCTATATCAAATGGATGTTAAAAGTGCATTCTTAAATGGTGAAATTGAAGAATTAGTATATGTTGAACAACCCCCAGGTTTTGAAGACCCAAAATTTCCTAATAATGTGTATAAACTTCACAAAGCTCTATATGGACTTAAACAAGCTCCTAGAGCATGGTATGAATGTCTAAAGAAGTTTCTACTAACTAAAGGCTTCAAAACTGGAAAAATTGATTGCACTCTCTTCACCAAAGTAATGGATGGTGAACTCTTTGTATGTCAAATATATGTGGACGATATTATTTTTGGATCTACTAACCACAATTTCAGCCAAGAGTTTGGAGAGATGATGGCAGAAAAGTTTGAGATGTCCATGATGGGGGAGCTGAAGTTCTTCCTAGGTCTTCAAGTGAAGCAACTCAAAAATGGAATCTTCATCTCCCAAGAGAAGTATATTCGTGACATGCTCAAGAAGTTCGACATGGAGAAAGCAAAGGAATACGAACTCCAATGCAAACGAACGGCCACCTCGACCTAAATGAAGACGGTAAATCCGTTGATCAAAAGGTATACCGTTCTATGATTGGTTCCTTGCTTTATCTTTGTGCATCTAGGCCCGACATCATGTTAAGTGTTTGCATGTGTGCACGGTTTCAAGCCGCTCCTAAGGAGTGCCACCTCACGGCCGTCAAGAGAATTCTTCGATATTTAGTGCACACTCCCAACTTAGGGTTATGGTATCCCAAAGGGGCTAGTTTCAATCTTGTTGGATTTTCGGATTCGGATTATGCAGGGAAACAAGGTTGATAGGAAGTCCACCTCCGGAACATGCCAATTCCTAGGTAGATCCTTAGTTAGTTGGTCTTCCAAGAAACAAAATTCCGTTTCCCTATCCACCGCCGAAGCCGAATACATATCCGCAGGTGCTTGTTGCGCTCAATTATTGTGGATGAGGCAAACTTTGAAGGATTATGGGATCAATATAAAAGAAGTGCCTCTTTTGTGTGACAACGAAAGCGCAATCAAGATAGCCAATAACCCAGTTCAACATTCCCGCACAAAACACATAGACATCCGTCATCACTTCATTAGGGATCATGTTGCAAAGGGTGATATTGTTATTAGCCATGTGAGAACGGATAAACAATTAGCGGATATCTTCACAAAGCCCTTAGATGAGCATAGATTTTGCGAGTTGCGAAGTGAGCTAAATATCTTGGATTCTCGAAACGTAACTTGAAACCTTGCATACATGTTCATATCATGATTTGATGATAAGGCTCTAGATGTAAACACATTAGAAGAAAGTATCATTCTCTCAATGAATGTGTACATCTAAGAATGTGAAGAAAATAACATATATGCTTATTGATGAATATGATTCATAGAACCCTCTTCACCAAATTTGGATGTGGTTCTAAATCTATACATTCATACATGGTGGCTTCAAACCACCACATTTGACATAGATCTTGTTTTGATCTTAGTCCTATTGTTCATCCAACTTATAGCTTAATTCTTCAGCTGGCATTTCTCTAAGTGGATGACAAAGGACCCTAATCTCTAATCTATCTTCATCTTATCTAAAGTCTTCATGCTATTCCTCACAAGTGCACTGTTGAAACCTATTCCGGTACCACCGATTTCCCCTTTCCGGTGCTACCGCGATATTCCTCAGAGTCAGTTTCTATTTTTAAGTAAATTCTTCGGTTCTACCGGTTTTCCAAACCCGGCACAACCGGAAACACTCTCTGTTGAGACTCTGAAGAATGAAGAGTCACGTTCCAGTACTCAAAACCGGTGCTACCGCGATTCATTCCGGCACCACCGCTTTTGAAGACTCAAAACGGTAGATCCGGTTTCTTCGCAAACCGAATCTCCGGCTCTACCGGGAACCCGGGCTATAAATAGACCCAGTGTTCTCTTCTCCCGTCGCTTGAACTTCCAAAAACCCTAAATACTTCAGCGCCGCCGCTGTTCTTCGTCCGACCACCGGAGCCACCGCATTTCCGACCGGACTCACCGCCGTCGCCGGACTTCTTCACGTCCGCCGCCGCCGTAGAAGCACCGCCGCCGCCGAGTTAGGGCACGGCAGTGGGAACCCGCGACTTCCTCTTCAGAATCCCGTCGCGCGAGTTCAATCTCCTCGGTAAAATTTTTCCCTCCAAATCTAGTACCTGTCAAATCAATCTTTCTCTAGATTTTTGGCGCGTTTTTAGATTCCGTTCAATCTCTGCGCCAATCAGAACGAGTTGTTTGTCTTCAACTTCTCCGGTTCAACCGGGTCTTCAAACCGGTAGTTCCGCGTTTGTGCTCTGCAACGCTGAAGCACAAGCCCGGCACTACCGGAAGTGAAGCCGGTTGCACCGACTTTGAAGAAATGACTCATTCTTCAGCTAAAATCATTTTCTTCAAAACTGTGTCTGCTGAGTGCTCTTATGATCTTACCTTCTCTCTTCTTATCCCATATGCTTCACAGGTGTCACCATGAGTTCTGATCAAAGTGATTCAAATGCTGAGCAAAGTATTGACATTCAGCTCAGTGATAATGATCCAGATAGGGCTTCAAGCAGCTCCAGAGAAAGCTCACCTCCTCCTCCTCCAACCAAGAAGTCTAAGTTTCAGGCTGGTTCTTCAGCAGCCGGAGGAAAAAGGAAGAAGCTGCACAATATGGCATTGAGGTGCCCAAGGAGTTGAAGTTGTACACTCCTCCTCATGAAACTGCAAAAGACAGGAAGCTCAGACATCAGAAAATCAGAAGGTACTGGGAGAAGCAACAAAAGGAAGGAAAATTTGTGACTGCCCATTGGAGAAGTATCTTTGAAGAAAGAACTGCTGCACAAACCCCTGCTAAGCCCAGAAGCCATCTTCTTCAACCCTTGAAGAAGTCAGAAAAAGGAAAGAGGCTGCCAGTGCCTCAAGAGCAGTTCTTCAGAAGAAGAAGTCTCCTCCAAAGGAGAGAAGAGTGGTAGGAAAGATGAGTGAGAGCAGAGCTCAGGCTTCAAGATCTCCAGCCCCCAAGCCATCAACTGCTCCTAGGGATGAATCAGATTCAGACATTGGGGATGAGATCCCAATTGGGCTCAGGGCTGCCATGAGAATGAAGAAGGCAGCAGATCAATGGGAAGCTGAAAAGGCTCGAAAATTGCCCAAGAATTGGATGCCCAAGAGAGAGCTGAAGCTCAACCTCAAGCTGGCCAAGTGGTCCCCCTCTCTGAAGCAGAAAAAGTCAGACAAGGGGCTCTTGCTTTGGAAAGGCTAGCAATTTATGAAGAAGCCAGGAAGAGCCAAGCAAAACTTGATGACTTTAACAAGCAAAAAGCTCTAAGAGATGAAGAATTGAAGAAGTTGAAGGCTGCTCAAGGCAAGAGCAAAGAAAGCTTTCAAAGATATAAGACACTTATAGCTATTCAAACTTCTGAAGAAGAGAGAGGCAAAGCCCTAGCCAAAGAGGTTGCCCTTACTACATCAAGAAAGAAGAAAGCAATAGCAGAGGCTGCAAGGATCAGAAAGGAAAATGAAGACAGATTGGCCATGTCCTCTCAACCCCCCAGCTCTGCCATTGAAGAACCTCAGGTTCCAGTTCTTCCACCACAAGCAAGTCCAGCAGGGACCTCCGCTCAAGAAACAACTACAGCAGCTTCAGTTGAAGAGACTGCTGCTCAAGTAGAAACACAGGCTGCAGCTCCAGTTGAAGAGCAGCCTGCAGAAGTCACTGAAATTCCTCAGACTCAAAGTGCTGAAGTTCAGCAAGAGGAATCCCAAGTTGAAGTACCAAGGTCTCAACCTGAAGCTCAAGCTGATGCTCCTACAGCTGAAGAGCCTGAAGGCCATCTGAAGTCACCAGCTCATTCTGAGGAACAAAGGGAAGAAGTACACTTTGAACAACCAGCTGAACAGCAGCCTACTGAAGAAACAATCCCTGAAGAACATGATGCTACTGCTGCTGCTACTGGCAGTGCTGAAGCATCAGAATCCACTGGAGGTCAGGCTCAAACACAAAGATATGAGCGAAGAATGAGGAAACAAACTGTCACTCCTAGACCAACACCTCCAGCAGAGAAGAAGAAGAAGAAAAAGGCTGATCAATTGCCTCCTAGGCCCAGTCAAAGGACAAGGTCCTCCCTGAAGAAAGCAAGGCTTCATATGGATGAAGAAGACATTGAGATACAGGAGCAGCAAAACCTTGAAGACAATGCTATACTTGTCGTGCTGGCTCCTACTCAGATGATTCCTCGACAGGGCAGAAGGCCTCAACCAGTAGTAGAATACAATAAGCTGACAAATGAAGAGCTCAGAGAAATCAGATGGGATGTCAATCCCTATGAGTTTGCAAGGGATGCTTCAGATCCCAGATTCTGGGCTAGGACCCAGCAAGATTTCTATCAGACCACCCTATTCAAGAAGAACAGAGTCTTCAAGCATCAGTACATTGATAGGGCTTATTTGGAGAAGCACAGATGCTTTGCCCCTGTATTGGATGCTCTTCGTCAAGTAAATCTTGAAGAATTTGTCACCTTCAAGCAAGATTGGAATGAAGAACTCATTCTTCAGTTTTATGCTACCCTGTACATCTCAGGAAGTATTGAACACACAAATACCTGGAAGTTTGAGTGGATGACAGGCAATTCCAGATATGAAGCAACTTTTGAAGAATTCATTGCCAGGACAGGGCTAGGAATGGATATAAACTCTGAAGATGCAAAGATCCATGCTGAAGACATCTTGCCAAAAGAAGGGTTGGCTCCTCTATACTGTCAAGACAAAGAATTTGTCCTTGGAAAGACAGCAGACCTCACATATGGTGCCAGGACTATTCTGAAGATTTTGAGGAAGACACTTGATCCGAAGAAGGGAAATCAAGATGAAATTCATTACAGAGCAAGAAACCTTCTTCTGAAGATCATGTCCAACATTCCCTTCAACATAGCTGATTACTTTGGAAATTTCATGAGTGAAGCTTATGCAGATCACATTAAACAGCTCCCCTATGCCCCCTACATCATGAAGTTCATTCTGAACAAGACAGAGATTGCTTTCCATTGCGACACCACACATACCAAGTTCACTCCCTCTCTCTATGAAGACTTGGTGAAGAAAGCATCTTGTCCAAGGCAAAGGCAAAGCTCCAGCTGATCAAGCTCCTCCACCTTCAGTTCCTCAGGCTGGTGAAGAAAGAATTCCTCTGGCCAGTGATGATCCAGCTTTCCATCATTCTGAAGGCCACTCTCAATCGCCTGAAGCTCAACCCCAAGCAGCTTCATCTTCTACAGACCTTATTCTTCAAGAGCTTCGACAAATGAGGTCTGAGCTGCATCAGATGAAGAAGGAGCAGAAGTTAGCCAGGCATGACCTAAATACTCTCTTCAACCTGGCATCTCACTCCCAGTTTGCTGACAGAGAAGCGCTTAAACGCTCTTGGGTACTTCTGAAGAAACACTACTCTGAAGAAGAGCTTGAAGCACATGGAATCAAAGAATCCTACCCCTTGGTGTGCTTATTCTTGTCTTCACCTAAATACAGAGTAACCCCAAGTCCTACCAACTCCACTGTCCAGCCAGAAGGAACAGCAACCTCTCCAGCAGAACCTCCAGCACCTTCAGCTCCTCAGCATTCTCCTCATGCTTCTGCCTCTGCAGTTGACCCCACAGAATGAAGTTTTTGGTTCTTGATGCCAAAGGGGGAGTGATAGAAGCTTCAAACCCAAGAAAAAGGGAGAGCTGAAGAAGAAGTTTTGAAGTGTTTAGGATTAGAAGAGTTACAAACCTCGTTTTCATTGATTATTCTTGTATTGGTTTGTAAACTCTAAGTGGTGATACTCTTTTGTTTCTATTTCTTCAAATGCTTTAAGTGATTTCCATGCTTTAATCAAATGCTCTGTTCTGATTATTTTCCTATCATGGTTATTTGGTTGAATCACCACTTGTGCATTGTTCATTATTCTTATCTTCATACAATGCACTGCCATGGATTTCAAGATATAGGGGGAGCTCCTCAATACTCCTCAAAGATGTGCACTTGTATTCAAAGCAAGTTTAAATTAGTGCACATATTTAGGGGGAGCTATCTCTATATCATGAAACCCAAAACAAAAACTCTTTATATACAATTTGAAGCTTTAATCGTGTTGTCATCAATCACCAAAAAGGGGGAGATTGAAAGTGCATCTAGTGCCCCTAATGGATTTTGATGATTAATGACAAACGATTAAGGGACTAATGGTTTACTAAGTGTATACATGTGATTAGTCCCCAAGTGATTGGTTTAACCAGTGAATGACGACCCCTAAAAATTGATGTTGAAGAAAGGCTTGGACCTAGAAGATTAGTGGAGATTTTCTAGTGTTTATATGATCGAAGATCATTTGAGTCCATAGGACAAGCCGCCTATTAAGAGGGGTCAGATAGGTTAAGCTCTAGGAAGGATTTTCTTAAAGTGCTCAGTTCAAATCTCGAAGAAATCCTTTTGAAATCTCTTTTTGAAACACAGTTAGTGATTCTCGGTTGTACCGGTTTGAAGAATCGGTTGTACCGGGATTGGCCTCTGATGCAAGGTTTGAGGACTTTGTGGTCTCAGCCTTGAAGAGCTTCAGTTGCGGCACAACCGGTCTTGAATCCGGTGCTGCCGAGAATGGCCTCTGTGTTGGAGAGTTAGGGAACCCTGCCGTTTAGGGTTTGCCCTAGTTTCATATTCCGGAAACCGGTACGACCGGTTTGGGAGTCCGGTGCTACCGGGATATGCTTCTGTAACCTAGACCAAGTCCTGTTCGTTTGTCTGCGGTTGCACCGGGTTTGTCTTCCGGTTGCACCGAGAATCTTCTCTGGACTTAGGTCGATTTGATGCCCTAGTCTAAGTCGCTTCTGAGTTGTCCGCGGTTGCACCGGGTTTGTCTTCCGGTTGCACCGGGAATCTCCTCTGGACTTAGGGCCAAGTTTGTCTCAGACTAAGTCCTGTTCTTCATGTGTCTGCGGTTGCACCGGTTCTGTCTTCCGGTTGCACCGAGAACATCTTCTGGACTTAGGTCTTTCGTTGAAGCGGATGTACCGGGGTATGCTTCCGGTTGAGCCGCTCTTCTTCTCTGTGAGGAAGAATGTGCTATTTCTTCATACCCGGCACAACCGCCTTCAAAGTCGGCACAACCGGGATTCGCTTCTGGAAGTTGCTCTTGTGAGCATATTCTTCATCCCGGTGTGACCGCGTTTCCCTCCGGACCTACCGCCTTCGTGGTGAAGCCTTTCGCTGTGCTTCAATCGTTCTTCAGATCTAGCCGTTGGTTTGAATCCCGGTGCTACCGGGTTCGTCTTCCGGTTGGACCGGAAGGGAATCTTTGAGTCCAACGACTCTTTTCTGCAGACTGGCTATAAGTAGCCCCCGACCCCCTGCGGGCTCGGGAGGACTCTCTGCGCAAAAAGCACTCTCTCCCACTGAGTTCCCTTTCCTCTTCGACTCCATTGAGATCCCCTTTGTGAGAGGAAAGCATTTGAGAGATTTGAGCTTTGGATTGAGCACTCAAGCTGATCTTCTTCGAGCCTAGCAGATCTGAGCTTTTACTCTTGGAGATTTGGCATCTCCTAGCCGGCTAGGTGTCTTGGAAGAGCTCCAACCTGTGGAATCGCCTCCAAAGTTTGTGAAGGTCCGGGGATCACCTCAAGATCCACCAAGAGTGTTGAGCAGCTCCTTTGTGGACACAAGCTCAAGGAGAAAAAGGTGAAGACTGGGTGTCTTCGGAGCTAAGTGCTCAGCCTCTCCAACGAAGACGTAGAGTTGTTGCCAACAACTTGAACTTCGGGTTAAATCCTCTTGTTCTCTATTTCAGTTCATTGCTTTGTGATTGTTCTTCATTAAAGTTGTTTGTTGATTGTTCTCTTCTGCTTCAGTCTCAATCTGCTTCACCAATTGCATGCTAATCAACAAATTTGTTAAAATTTGATAATCTCCTATTCACCCCCCCTCTAGTCGATAAACCTCGATCTTTCACTCTTAAACCTGCTTACACTCATTGTAAACATTAGATTCCAGTTTGAGTTGCCATTAACCATCAAAACCAATTAGGGGCCTAGATGATCTTTCAAGCTCGTCCCTGCTCTCCTGTACTCTCCTATGCCCTGTTCCTGTGCCATACCAAAAAGTCAAGCCGGAGACAACACGTACAAACTAAATTGTGCCCCATACTGCTCCTGTGAACTTCCTCTCTTCCTTGCTAAGTCTACAACTAGTGTACCAACCGAATGCTGTCAACTCCTTTGACACGTGGGCCGGACCCCACCAGCCAGACTCCTCTCACCTCCCACCTTCTTCCTCATTCATCTTCCCCATTCTCCCATCTCCTCTCTCTTAACACTGTCGAGCTCCAATGCAGGTACTGCCACCAAGCTCCCCTACTTATTCTCCCTCTGCTCGAGTTCTCCATCCCTCTCTAGTTCTTCTCCTGCAGCAGCTCAGGCCGAGCATACCCCTACTGTTCTTCTTCGAGCTCTCCCCAAGCTCAATCCTGAGCTCTCCTGTGCAGAAGCTGCAACAACCCTGATTAATCTCGCCCCGAGTTGCTCCTTTTTTCCCTCCTCAACTCCTTCCCTGCTTCATTCTTTTTCTAGCTAAACCGAGCTCCTCCGCGGCTCGGCATCGCTGGACCCCCGCTGCTCCCTGCCACGCCCCACAGTAGCCATGCTCCCCATCCCTATCCCCTCTGTTGCCTCCCTTTCCCGGACCTGACCGAAGAGCTCACCCCACCGGCTAGTGCCTCCACCGGTCGGTCTCTTCCTCAGTGCCATCTGGGTGTCACCGTCCTTGCCAAGCTGCCGCCACCGCGAAAGCCGCAGGTGAGCCCCAATCCGCACCGCTCTTGCTGTTAGCTACTGCTTTGCCTCACCCGCCCGCCCAGGTCTACGCCCCACTCGCTACCACCAGCGGCGAGCCCTTCCCCGTCGGAGCCCTCCACCCCTCTACTGCCGCAAGTGCAACCACGGCAACCGTTTTTGCCCTTTGGCTCCGCTTCCGGCACCTCACCTCCTCCCATGCCACCCCTCCCTTGCTCCTCTACTCCTCTGCTCCCCTCCATCCTTGGTCGTGAGCCACCGCAGCCTTCCTCAGTCCAACGCGTCCAGGAACCTCTGCTTGGCTTCGACGTAGCCAGCACCACGCGCAGCCACCTGCCGTCTGCCGCCGGTACCCGAGCGCCAACTCCCACCACGCCAGTGCTCAACTCTCCACCGCCACTGAAGTTCCACTCGAGACAGCTAGGGAATCTCCTTGCCACCGGATGGGTCCGCGTTGACTTGCCGCCGGCGAGGGGCACCCGGGGTGAGCACCTTCGCTGCTCATTCCCCATATTTTCTCTACGCAAGCATCCAATTCCCTCGAATCTAATAGCTGCTTGACCAAATCCAATCTCGGTTAAGGGAAAACACAAACTTGCCGTTTACGTGTTCCCTTGTAGAACACGTATTACTCCTTGCATTCTAATTAGAATACGCGTTCGCTACTGGAAAGCGAACTCCACCCGCTTCTCTCTCCGATTAACGCTTTCTTATATGGGAAGCGTATTTCCGCCATTCTATTCCCATGAAACCGTTCTGTTCAGTGGAAGGCGCATTGATGGAAGTCACCTCTGACGTCATTTCCTCCTCTCTTTTTCTCTCCCGGTAGAACTTCAGAAGCCCATTTCTCCTCCGTCGTAACTCTGATTAAACCCATTCTTTTTCCTATATATTTCTACAATCAAAATCTATCTACCCATACCAGTTTCATAATTTTTGTAATTATTTAAACGTTAAATTTAGATTCAAACCTAATATGACTTTAAAATACCTATATCACCGAATATAGCTCCAGGTGACCAATTTATTTCTTCCAGCAACATCTTAGAATTATGTGAAACATTTTGAGTCCATTAGGACATTAAAAGTTAAAACCTTATTACATTACTTCCATAAATGAGTAAGAAACCATAAAACCCCATCTTCTTGAATAAACACATCCTAGTAAATTACTACAAAAGCTTTAAAACTTCCCGATTCATAATTCCACTACAAACCCAGCAAAATGAGATGAGAACCTAGAATATCCGAGTCCCAAAATGTTGTTGACCAAATAAGCTAGGGCTCCCAAATTTTACGAAGGATCCTTATTTCATGTGAAGGGAATTTCTTACCACCTCTTCGAACCCTAATAACACCTAAGTCTAGGGTACATGTTTTAAGAGTCCATGAATGTATGATTGATCCTTATTTGGTTCTTCCTCGCATTGTTGATTTATTAGCCGTTCTTTCGACGTGTAGATACTGACGTTAGGAGATATCGCGCGAAGGATTCTGAACGATTGTCGAATCGAGTTCAAGACCGAGCCCCGGACAATATTGCCAGGCAAGCATTCCCACTTTGATCATGTTGAATCCCATATGTGTGAAAACTAAGTATTTTGTTTGTGAAACTTGCATGCTATGTGGATATCAATAGTATTTTATGTAGATCTAGTTACACCCTATATTTGCATATGACGTAGGTCTGAATATCCGATCCTTGTAACCCTAGATGTATTAGTCGGTTGTTCTATGACTGACATGAGTATTAAGGCTATATGCACTAGCCATGCTTAGACTTGCTATAGTTAAAAACTAAATTTTCGTTCGGTTTATACAAACTCCCCTGGGACATGGGAAATAAAACCCTCGGATAACATGTGCTTTCCGAGGTGACTGTTTAAAAGAAATGTTGCCAAAACCCCAAATAAATTGGAGGATGATTTTGATTCGGGTGAGAATGGTAAGGGCAGCCCGGGGCTGTAGAGTACCTGATGGTGGCATGGTCGTCGAGGACGAAAATGGAGTCTTGCTCGAATCAATCAAGGACCGAGCCTAAGTGCCGCTAAACCAGGTCCTCACCGCACGTCCACATGTCCTTTATGGGAAGGACTTGGCTTGGTACCCCGACAAGTGCTAGAGTATGGACCCGTGGGAAGTAGGAAGTATGTGACTAGGTGGTTAAAGTCCTAGAGATCCACCACCGCTGGGCATTTGGGTGTTGATGCGACACAAAGGTGGGGAGTCCCTTTTTTGGTCCGGGACGCAAAAGTTGGGTTACTCACCTAGCGGGTCCAGCTCTAGTATGGAAGTGGGCGAAGGGCCTCGTTGTAATACCCCTGTCAGTATACTTGCAAAGTACTCCCAGGGCGACTTACATCTTGTGGGTAAAGCCGTACAACCTCTGCAGAGTGTTAAAAACTATTCGAATAGCCGCGTCCTCGGTTATGGACATGAACTGGCAAGGCCACACACTTGTTAGACTGAGTTTTGTTTGTGGAAACCTAGGAAAGGGATTAAGGACGTGGGCATGATGTGTCCACAGGGTGCAATTTACGCTACACGGCTGGTAGCAAGGAATTGCAGGAGAAGGAGGCTAGCTGTACTGCCCAGGGTAGTATGGGCTGGAGCCATAAGTTAAGCAGTGATAGAAGGAGCTATCACTCGGAGATGAGAAAAGGAGGTAGCGGAGTCTACCTCGAGTGTTGTTTTGTTACTTGAATTATTCTAGTTTTCAAAACTGCTTTGGAATCTACTATCCTCGTATTTAAATTGAAAACTTACATTTCCGCACAACATGCAACTTATAGTAGAGCTGTTTTCCCTTGAATCACACCATGCATGAAATAATACCGTATAATTCTTCTGTGGGAATTACTTGCGAGTACATTCAATGTACTCACCTGGCTTGTTGAATTGGCCAGACGAGGAGACATCAATCCCGAAGATACGATTACGATCGCGAAAGCTAGGGCATAACCCCAGTCAGTTGCCTGTCGGGTATGGCATATTGATGGGCCACAACACTGCTTGTTTTCCGCTGCAAGTTTAAAGTCGTTGGGCTACAGGTATCAGACAACTGACCTTGATGGTCTATTTACATAGCATGTACTAATACATGTATGTATGACAATGATATACAGGTTAACACAGGTTAACTTGTGTGTACCGTTACTGATCCAGGGACCGGTATAGTAACACAAGGGAGTATCCGGCCTTAAAACCGGGTACGCCACAATACATGACTTGACGGCGGGAATAGGGGAACATGGATAAGAGATCAAAATAGGGAGAAAAGTTTCAGGTCGAATGGTCGGGTTAGAGCTTTGACCCGTTGGTCAGAAAAGAAAGATTAGGGTCTGCATATATGTGTATACGTGAAAGTAGTATATAGGTGTATATCTTCATAACAGGACATGGCAAGATAGATGGTAAAAGGTCATGGTACACGGGAGGGTTTTGTGCCAAATATACGCTCAACTTCGCAAAGGTACCGCGTGGGCACTAAGCTTCGGATACTAGTCTAGTGTACATCAACATGACAAGAGGGAAGGAGGTGCCAAAGGTGTGTTCGTGGAGGGAATGCAAGGGCGAGTAGCCACTTATGGAGACAAGGTGTAAAGCAGGGTTTCTATACCTTGCAGGATAGAGTTTCGACAAAGCGAGATTAAGAGAAAGAGGAACAAGGGTGGAAGATTTTGGCTTGCATTGCTTTAGGGTTTAGCACAAGTACGATTTGATAAAAGTTTTAATCTGGTGTATTTTAACTGATATTATTAGCGAAATTTTTTTTTGTAAATTCAAATTTTGAGTTGTTAGGAAACAGGGTGTTACAGAGGGTTTTGGCCAGCTTGGGAGAGGTGGCGGAATGCTTCTCAACGTGGAATTCCTCCTGGACTCTATAAGTCCCTACTTTTTAATTTCAAAATTAATACATGGGTCTGACCCAAAGTAAGGTGGCACATCATCAAATTGAGCATGTAGTCATCTCTTCATCATTCATCATGGTGGTGTCAGATCTTGTAGTATTCATTCTTGAGATTCTCTTTACTGCCATCATCATCTCATCCATTTTCCATCACTAGGCTTGGATTTTGATTTTTTAATATAAGAACATAATCTGATTTAGGTAATATCAAATAGTCCTTAAAATTATTAGATGTACCGAGAAACGAGATACATGATAGTTAAGTTGACTGCACGAGCTGTAGTGAGTGGTCATTATATTTCTGATATTTGAGGATCTAATTTTTGATGTGTTGTAGAAGGTGCCATGTACGTAAATATAGCAGGGATGGACTCATCATACTTTTTTTGGCTTCTCGTAAAAGAAATAGCCTGTTTATATACAACTCAGCTTAAAATGTTTTGTTATTTCTCTCCTGTGTGGCTTCAGTCCATCCCGTGATGTGTATAAACGGTTACACATTTAACTACAGATAACAGCAAATAAGCAAACAAATCTAAGAGCATCTCTAGCCCTTCCCCCTAAAACTTAACTCCCTAAACCACCTCCCTAAACTTAACTCCCTAAAATTTGAAGGTTTAAAATGCTTGCACCTAGTCCTTCCTCTAAATTTAACTCCCTGTACTTTTTCCTTTGCTATTTCTTCCATCTTTAGTCAGTTCTAAGTTTTTTTTCTTTTTGAAACAACATAACTGAATGAACACGCACTACATAGTTGATGATGAGTACATAAATATTTAAGAGATAATTACAAGCCGCTTAAGCAACTGTATACTTCTGCTGTTGCTTCAGAAACAAAGAAGCTATCAGATTCAGCTAATGTTCATCAGCCTGGAGGTATTGAGAATAGGAGGCTGCCAAGAGAGCAGCCCCAATGCCTGAGCCATCATTGACGGGTTTGATCACAACCGAGGATGCCACCTGCTCCCCAAGCATGTCCCTCAGAGAGCTCCCCATGCACTGGCTGAAGAATGTATAATACTTGTAGACTCCTCCATCTACGGCGATCACCGTCCTTCGCCTGTAGGGGCTGTCAGTAACCCGACCGAGCTTTTTGAGAATGCCGTATATCCCGGCAGCAGCAAGTCGTGCACCACGCCTGGCAACGACCTCGCAAACATCCACAACCAGTTTCCTTGTTTTTCTTGAAGTGCTTTCGATCTGAAAACCAGATGAGTCAGAAAAGGAGTTATTTGGAGGTAGGGATTGAACAAATGGCAGTATTATTTAACTTTCATTGATCAGGGCAAAAGGTGAAAAATACCCCCAGGATTTCTTTCAGCTTGATGCCAACTGTTTTGAGATCAGATGATGTATCATGATGCATCATCAACATATGAAATGTCCTGGAACACGATGGAAATCAAGCCTTTTAATGACAGTTGTGGGAATACTAAGCAGTTAAGTTTAGTTTTGAATAGCTTGCCAACTCATGTTTAAATGCAGGGCGAGATGAAAAATTAATCAAAGATCACCTCAAAAATATGTTTACCATTCCATTCATTTCCATCAACTTACAGTTTTTTTAATAATAAAGAACGCTCACTCTACTCTGTAAAGTTCCCATTGCAAGCTGAATCAAGCTGAAGCCTGAAGATATTTTAGGCCAGATTTCTTCTAATTTAGCCATTGCCATGGATAAAACTGCAGGATGATGTTTGATAAATCACAACTTATTTTCCATCTTTGAAACTGAAAATATAGAATTGTTATAGAATGCTAATAATTCATCCATAACTCCAGCTCGCCCCAGCATCAAATCCGCCCTAGCTCGCGGCAAACAACAAGCAAAACAACGAGTCCTACCTCAATTCGCGACCAATCCTCGAGAACAAACCAGCACCAGCTACTAAATTTCAACCCACGGATCAAGCGAGCAAGCGCGACGCGGGATTAACCGGACAATTCTAACTCAAATTGGCACCAACCGCACTACAAATCACGCAGCAATCGAAACAGAAAGGTGAAAAACTCGGAACGATTTGGAAGCGCTCGTGTCGTACCATGTGGCCGTGGCCGTGGGCCGTGGCGCCGTGGAGCGGTCCTTCCGTCGCGGCGATGAGGAGGAGGAGGGCCTGCGCCCCTTCCTTGGCTAGTCTCCTCTTGCTGAGCTTGCCGGCGGGGAGGCCGGGAGCGAGGTGGAGGCGGCGGGCAGGAGGGAGAGGCCGGCGGCCGGGCGCGGGCGGGAGGGCGGCGGGCGCAGGCGCGGGCGGGAGGGGAGGCGAGGAGGAGGCCGGCGGCCAGGCGCGGGCGGGAGGGCGGCGGGCGCAGGGCGGGAGGGGAGGCGCGGGGGAGAGGGGAGGCGAGGAGGAGGCCGGCAGCCGGGCGCGGGCGGGAGGGGAGGCGCGGGCGGGAGGGGAGGCGCGGGGGAGAGGGGAGGCGAGGAGGAGGCCGGCGGCCGGGCGCGGGCGGGAGGGGAGGGCGGGCGGGAGGCCGGCGGCGTGGGCGGGAGGGCGGCGGGCACAGGCACGGGCGGGAGGGAGAGGCCGGCGGCCGGGGGGAGGCGAGGAGGAGGTCGGCGGGGCTGCGCGGGGTCACGGCGGGCGGCGGCGAGGTCGGAGGTGGTGCCGGGGAAGGGTTTTGCGGCGGCCGGCGGCGACGGTTTTGGAGCTGAAAACTCACCCCGCCAAAAATTGGAGGAATAGGGAGAAGATAGGGGAGCCAAAGCTATTCCTCAAATTTGAGCAGAAAAGAGGGAAGTATAGGGGGCCATCCTCAAATTTTAGAGAGTTAAAATAATTTAGGGGAAGGGCTAGATGGGTTTAACTCCCCAAAATTTCAGTTTTTAGGGAGTTAAAGAAATTTAAGGGATGGGCTAGAGATGCTCTAACTTCACATGTGCCAAGAGCAGTCCAATCGCACGGCCGCGCCAGGGCGCGGCTGCCTACCTAGTTAAGAGTTCAAGGAGAAGATTTCTTGCGTGTGGAGGAACCTGCCACGTGAAGATTATTTTTTTTGATCAGGCGTTCTATTTTCATGTTACTACAGAGCCCTTTTAGATTGTGTTTTATTTCTACGTTAGCTAAGGAATTAGTTCAGGTCGGTTAGAATTGTCTAGGCAGGTCGAGACTTACTTTGGAGTCCAAACCGAATAGAAGTGACTACAGAACTATTTAAAGGCCCTAGCTTTCCATGTATTAGGTGGTCAAGTTTTAGTTTCGCGAGGAAAGAAAATCCAGAAAATGCATCGAGTTATGATACGCCAAACTCTTGAGTTTTTGCGTTCCCTGGCGTTTGGGATTTAGTTCCTGTTGTTCGCTTGTTTGGCGCTGGCCATTTGGGCGAGCGACACAATTTCTGTTCTTGCAATTTGCTAGGACCGAAGCTCCCATCTTCCAGCTAGTTCCACGTTCATCTATTTTCTCTACCATCAAAAATCATCTTTCTTCACCATATATTCCTACCACAAATATCTACCTATCCAATCTACTACTATTTTCTACAATATTATATCCATTACTTCTGCTTGGCGCGTAGTGAGAGATCAGGGCTAACCCTATCGTCTCGGTATAATCTGAGCCGCTTCAATTATATATGATATTTACATGTTTTAGGAAATATTCGTTTAGAACTTTCTAGATCGTAACTATGTTACGTGTCTTCCAAAGCCTCCAAAAATTGTGTTGATAAAGGGCCCATGACTTCATAGTCACGTTGTATATATGCATCATGTTCGGTAAAACCAAGCTGGTTGTATCTACCTCCTGAAATATTCGGTATTTATAGTCACGTTGTATGTATCATGTTCGGTGAAAACAAGCTGGTTGTATCTACCTACTCATAACGGGTTATCCTATCTAATCATCAGTACCACATCTGTTTTATCTTCTTTACTAATATAAGATAATACAGTGGGTAAAAACTGATTATTCTATGAAATATTGTATTGTCTATGTAATGTGAATTTCCAATGCACGACCACAAGTAATATTAAGTTTTAGTTTCAGAGTTTCAACTTCGTAATCCTCTAATGGTTTTCATATCCCACTTGTTAGAGGAAATATGCAAATGTGAAGTTACACTATTAAATTATATAAATCAATTGAACAGTGTTAGAAAATATTAAACATGATTTTTACTTAGAAAAATTGAATAATGTTCACATTACACTCTAATATTAAGAGGCAAATTGGTCAATAAGTTAGACCTCACTATCAGTTTGCCTAAATTCTTTTGATACTCTCACTAAGCTCTAATACTTTATATTATCCACATATATCCACAAATTTTAATACATTTTATCTATTTGTGCATGTATTTTTGTTTAATAAAATACTTATTTATTTTTGTTACTTATTTATTTGTGCCATTGATTGGGAAATCACAACTGGAACTAACTCAACTCCCAGATCGCGAAAGTTGACACTGGCCTGTTGGCTCCTGGAGAGGGGTGACGTAGTGTTCCTAGGTAGAAACTTCAAAAGATAGAGCAGATAAAAAACCTTGTTATCTTATCTCTGTCGACACACCGATGGGCGTGTGTAAATCTGCAGTGACAGTAAGAGGTATAGATATCATGTAAGTAAAGCTGAGCAACCCTGTAGAGTTAAACCAAATGGTATTCGAATACGCTGTGCTTCCGGTTAATGAAGCTGTGTTTAGAGGTGATTCTCGATACGAGGCATAAGTAGGATTGGTAATGAATAGTTGAATCTAACAATGACCCAGCAGGTTTACTAAAACACAATGTTTTACTGTCCAAATGTTTAAAAGAAGGAATTTTAAATGCTAAGGTGGAGTTTATGATTGTGTATCTACCAAATAATAAACCATATACCCCTCATTTGAAATCCAAGGCATGTAGCTATGTAGTACATTTTCCAATGTGGTTTGCTGAGCAGGTCATGTACTCATTACTGCACCAATCATCATAGATATGCAGAAAGATGAAGAAGAACCTTTTGATGAAGAATACCACGATGGTAACGAGTACAAATTCTAGGTCTTATCCGTGCTCGAGGCACTTGTGGAGTGGTCCCTTCTTGGTTGTAAAATAAACTTTGGGTTCGGATGTCCCAGTCAGTTGTAAAATAAACCGCTGCTAAGCTTATTTTCCAGTTCTGTAATAAATTCGGATGTTTAACGCTGTGTTGGCAATGTGGCTATTCTGCGTCCGCAATTGAGAAACTCTTGGGCAATTGCGAGCATTTTCTCGCGGCTTCCAAAAATCGGGGTCGTGACAATACCCCAGCTACATTTGTGGTTCATTTTGTAATCAATTCAACCTTGTCTTAATGCATTTTTTGCACTATATTGTGAAAAGGAACAGGAAGCGAAGAGAGCAAAACCATCATAGCAAGAATTTCACTTTATGTTTCTCTTCTTTTTCGTTCTTTCTCCTAAACCCCATTTCACGGTAATGATACAATCTTGCAATCACCCATCATCGCAAGGAGCTCAAAAGAACTGCATCTGAGTGCATTCTGTAACATAGGAACATTGTTCGCACACGAACACGTCACCGTGTACCCCCGACGCCGAGCGCGATGCGTGGGACACGGAGCCGGGGGAGACTCGTCGGGAGCGCGATACGCAAGACACGCCGGCGAGTGCTTTTGGGAACCCGAAACCCCACACCCCCGGGAGGGACCCCGTCAGGGAGTGCGGCGGCTATGGGCTGCTCTAAGTCGGTCTGACCGCCCTTAGAGCTTCGAAGTTCGCTGCCGTTGAACACGAAGAACAGCGAAGAACGAAAAGCATAAAACAAGGATGGGAAGAAAAATAGTAGATGAAAAGATAATAGATTGATTGTTTCGATTGTGTGTTTGTTTTCAATCGGCCATATACCCTTCATATTTATAGGGTATGCCCGGTCTTAGGACTGGAATACAACTCTGTGTCGTACATGATGTAGCTTTCCATACAAACAAAGATTGTTTCCCTAATCTGATAATCTTGCCTGCCATAGTCAAGAATCCACCCCGTGCACGAGATATCCTTCCTAATCTGATCAATTTACCGCCGTGATCTGGACTCCGCCTGGTACACGAGACATCCTTCCATATCAACCGGGAGACTTTCCAAATCTCGTACTTTCCTTTAAACGCCATGATCAGCTACTGTTCCTTGTGTCCGAAGTTAAGGTTCCTGGCACTAGAAAAGACTTCACAATAAACAACTCGGTGCCCCGACTCATCTGTGGGACAACTCAGGAATCATCACAACTCGGACGAGCCGGCACCGCTGGTACCCGGTCGTGCTATTTAGAACCCGTCCTGGATCTACTCGTGATCGCGAATGCTTGGGGACGCGAGTACTCAGAGACACAAGTGTTCGGGAACGCAAGTACTCGGGGCACGAGTGCTCGGGAACACGAGTGCTCGGGAACACGAGTACTCGGGGACACAGGTACTCGGGAACACGAGTGCTCGGGAAACTCGGGGTCCAGCACTCGGACTTTGTCGATGCTTGGTACTCGGGAACGTTGCTCGGGATCTTTTGCTCAGGGACGCTGCAAACCACTCGGCGTGGGCCCACGATTCGGTAACGCCGTAAACCTTACCCGATGCACCTGGACTATTTTTGGGGTACTGCCAAATTTGGTCGTCAACAAATACTAAAATACAAGCTAAAAGCGTTTGACCAGATACCAACAGAAACAGTTTTCGTATTGCTCTTGAGTATGCTATATGCTCTGTTTTTCAGAGGAATTACTCAGAAACCACGAATAGTCTTAGTTATAATTTATTTTTCTCATAAATATATCTTTCCTTTTAGCTTTTAGATGGTTGCCATGCAGCAGATGTGCCTCCAGCCTTGTGCATACCCAGTGCAACATAGCGAGCTATCATGATACAGCTAAGCAGAATTTGAGTAAAGAGGATTTTCAGAACCATGAAGCCGTGGCTCCACACTCAATAACTGTTTGAGTTCTGATTTAGCCTTTTCATAGCTACTAGCATAATACCCGTGCGTTGCTACGGATTAAAGAAAATATACTATATATTTAAAAAAAATTATACTACTGATTATATTATATTAGACTATTCACATCTGCTCTCATCTCAATTGTTTCTGTCGGGTCCAAATGATGGTCTGCCCGAGAGTGGACAGACCACCGCCACCAATTGACATCTTTATAAGATTAAAGATTAGCAGTCTTCAACAATGATTTTGGCCAGGACGGTAAAGTTCTTTTGAATTACTGGTCTTCACAACCTTCGATGTGAATAGCTCTCTGCCAAAGCCTATCTTACGATTTATAATTTTTTTTCTCTTGGGAAGTTGGATTTGGGATCCGGTTTAGGAAGAGCAGAACTAATGGTGAGAAATACAAGCATAGCAGCAAAAGATGGCAACTGGAAGCTCGTTGCCGCCTGCACCTTCAAAAGGTCGTGATATAGATTGTATTTTTTTTATGTATCTGTGTGCTGTGTACATGAACTGCTAGTGAATCTCAAGTTGTATCCTCTTTCACTACCAGCAGGGTGCGTTTATTTGTGTTTCTGCATGATTCACTGAAACAGTGATGTTATGAACCAGCAGCACGTACTTGTTCATGACTTCTTGAAGAGTCGAACGGAGAGATGCGAGAGTCGAACCTTACTACTCGACAACAATGCCCATCACTTCATACGAATGTAAACCAAAACTAATAGATCTTGCTATCTTTTCGCAACTAGCAATGCGAAACCGAGTCGCCATCGTGTTTGATGGTTGATCGCATACTTGTGCTAGAACACTGGCATAGAGATAGCAGCCGGGAGCTTTGTGGGAGAGAGGGTATGGTGAATGTTGGAGAAAACCCCGTGAGAGGGATGCCCATCTAGCTATTTTGCCCAATTATTGGGGGAGCAACTTGTATAAAGCTATCGAGCTAAATGACATGTCTAAAACTCCTGAAAATTTTTGGATTTTTTTTGCAACGTTAACACAAGGTTCAACTATGTCACAAATTTTCAATCCAAATTTGATCAATTCTTGACGTGTAGATTATGTTCTTACTATGGCAGTTTGTTTGTCCTTTACGGCGGTATCACGATTGTGAAGGTGGTGTCAACGGAATAAAAGTCTCTTGGCTCAACTCTCGTCCTAGTCTAGTTGTCACGGTTGATGCCAGGGAGCTAGTAGTATTTTGGTCCTGTGGATAGATGACACCAATCCTATGGAGTGTCGTCAGATGCCTCGAATCTGACTTGGTGGTGGTGCTGTTGGTATTTCGTCCTTTCATGATCTTGGTGTTCTTCCCAGGCAATCCGGCAACAAAATAGCGCTTTGGTATCTTGACTTGTGAAGGCTGTGTCCTTGGCCACAGTGCATTCAACGAGGCTTAGGTTTCCACCTCTTTGAGTGAGCAGCTTCATGCAGCTCTATAAAACCTTTAAAATTAGTCCAACTTGTGCAGGCTTGATTTTCTGTAGTTTTTTCACCGGAATCATGGAGGAACGCCGGGTTGCAATGGGCGGAGCAAGAGACGACGACTTCAGAGGACTTTGATGTAACTTTTATTTTTGTCGAGGTAGCTCTGTTGCTCGCGTTTATTTCGATTCCTTCTATTCATTGTGCTGTTTTTATGTAATCAATAAATTAATTCGATGCTAAAAAAGATTGTCTTTTTTGTTTTTCGATACGATGGATCGAATCAGGATTTGAAAGTCCTGCCCATACATGGAGCACCCAAGTTTAGCTACATGTCTTTTAATAAAGTGCAAAGGCAACCCGGAAGTTGAATCAATAAAAGAGTTTGTTTGTACTTTCATATTTATTTTCACTCTATCATGAGCATTTATATTTGAATTGGCACAATTTTTTGATTACGTACGTGGGAAGCAATCTTGAACTTTTATTCGTGCTCACTTAAGCATCCTATAACGAAAAAAATGTTTGAACAATTAAGTAAGTAAAATGAGTAACGGATCGTCTGGCCAATCATACCATGTACCCATATTATTTACATTGGCAGTATTGTATATATCATGCATAACTTTTTTAATAGAACGAGTTCTGGAGAAATATCGATAGGTAAATTTGTAGCATATCGGTAATAATAGGAAGGTTATGTACTATAATATTATTCAATTTTTGGTGCGCTCATTTTCTGTATATTACATATCTAACATCCGCCTACACAAAAAATACAGTGCATTTGGAGGATCCACTGAGTAAGACGACCACCAACACGATCGCTGGTCGTATCGACCTCTGGCCCAGCGGAGAAAGGGCCTCTTCGATTCGAAGAACTTTTAAAAGACTCGTGAAGGATTGTGATTCTTAAAGAATTTTTTCTAGGTGCATTATTTGATTGGTAAGAATGAATTCTAAGGAACTTTTCTTGAGGATTTCTTTGCATTCTAGTTCATAGAAAAATTTCCATCCACTCAAACTTCTTGAAAGAATTACTATGTTTTCCTATGATGTAATCAAACGCTCTTTGGTGCAAATTCATACGTTTTTCAATCCTGTAGAATTTAAGAGGGTATGACACTGCAATCGTTGTGTTTTTCTTATTCTTATGTTTTTTGAGTCATACGAATCAAAGATGCCGTAAATTTTGTAAAGCTCAAGATGACCACTCATACGACCGAGGAGGTCATATAGGCCAATAGTATAAGTCGAGCGCCACCACACAAAGAACAAGAAGAGCGCGAGACAACCATTGATATGGTCGCCCCGGTGGAGGTGATATCCAGTACTTCCTCTCCTTATGGTGCTTTTTTGCGTTTGTAGCACCCAAGAAAGCACCATAAAAAATTTGAATTCACAATAGATTTAAATTTGGTATTATTCATAGTTGAAGTTGTCCTTTTTATTTTTTGAGTTGTCGATCGGATTTAAATTTGAAATTTTATGGCATGATGGATACATATTGAGTCAATTTTGTCAACCTTTGTCGAAATTTTGACTTCCTGGTGGTGCTACCGTTTGCAGGTATCACGGAAGCATCGTAAGGAGAGGAAGCATCGGATATGTTCTCTGACCCGGTCTTATAGGTGCTAAATGCCTCTCAGATTTTCGTTTTGAACATAGCGTAACCTTTATTGACGTCAAAGTATAGTTAGATCGTCAACTAGCAAAGGCACAAGAAAGCCGGGTAGATAATCTTTTCAGACGTTCGGTGGAGCACGTCGCGCCTCTCTAGCTAGTCAATGAGCTACATAATTCGTTTCCCGAGGACATGTTCATAGGTTACCTTAACAAGGCTACTTGCCAGAAGTGCACATTCATCATATATAGCACCCGACGCCGTAGCCGAAAAGCTTCTTGATGCATCGCGTGCACCACTGCAACGCAATCCGAGTGAACGAGTAGCCGGTTTACGCCCCAATTCTTGTGCCAGAATGAGACCCAGACCTAGTGCATAGCCATCGCTGCATCAGTGACATGGTTGAGCTCCTGGTTCGCCGCAGCCACAAAACCACCGCGCCCATCTCTGATAACAGTGCCCGCTGCGCCCGTTCCTGAATTCACGTCAAAAGCAGTATCAACGTTCACCTTCACATCACCTTCTAACGGACACTTCCATCCATGGCTCTCTGAGCGCAGACTCTTCTTTCTTTCTTTCATATATATAATTGGTGTTCATCGCCATTGCCGCTCGTGTAGCAGTCTGGACAGTTTCTCCATGCACACATTGTCTTTTTTCCCACCATATATACCAAACACCCACCAGAATAATTTTCTGCAGGCCCGGTTTCGCACTTGCATACTACATATAACGTGTTCCAGAGCTGCCTGTTCCGACCAATAAGATTGAACAGCCTCGTCGATCTTCTCCTTCAAGCCCAGCTTCTTCGCGTCCCAGCTCACAAACTGGACATTGGCTGCTAGTTAGCACATTCCGATTTGCACGAACACCTCGGCAGGGTATTACGCCATGAAGAGCCCTCCATCCAAATATCTTAATCTTAGCCGGTATCTCCAAGCTGCTGCAAAGCTTCTGCCACACTAGGTTCACAGTAGAATTACCAACACAATTATTCCGGGACTTCCGGTTTCCAAACTGGACATTCACACACTATGATGGGCCGAACGTACAGAAAAATTCCAGATTAGTGTGGTGCCATGCAAACAAATCCTTTATACCTTCCGGGCAAGCGGAATCGAGAGAATCCTGTGCGCGTCAATCGGCCAAAAAATGTTGCACCCTAAATCTTCGTCTCATCTTCTCGTGTCGGATCAATTAGACTGTCAACTGTCTTTAACAATGTTTGGTCCCTCAGTGTCATAAATTTTCATGTCGGACTCGTCGGGATCCATGGATCGATCGTCCCATATATCAATCTGACTACCATCTCCTACACGACAAATACATCCCCGATTAAATGCTTATATTCCCGCCATAATGCTTTGCCATGTGAAAGAAGATCCACTCTTCATTGTTGCCTTTAGCAGTTTGGCATCCGGATAATATTTAGCACGAAGCATATTAGCACATAGGGAGTCTGGCGTTTCCATCAGCCTCAGGCACTGCTTTGCCAACATAGCTTGATTAAAACTATGGAGATCACAAAAACCCATTATTCCTCGATCTTTCAGAGTGCAGAGTTTCCATCAAGCAAACCAATGCATCCTTCTATGGTTATCATCATCGCCCTATCAAAACCTAGGCAGCATGGATACTGATACGCGGATACGTATCGGGCTGATACGGATATGAGGATACAATAATTTTTGAAAACACCGATACGTGGATACGGCTGGGATTTTTTAAAATAAAATAAATACTACATATATCAGAATTTGAGCAAAAAATATCATAAAAACTGCAAAAAATCTACAACGAATATAATCTAAAATAAGTTAATGATTAATTATCATAAGAAGGCAAAAAATCTAACGAATAAGATGTAAAATAGGTTAATGATTAGTTTGATTAGTAGGTATCACTGATACACTGATCAGAAATAATACATAAGGGCACTGCAACAAGTACATATCTCAAGGTTGATTAGTATTCGTGTTGATTAGTAGATGATAATCATTCAGTACATATCTCAGTGTGAATACTTTTTACTTTCTAGTGATGAGATGGCATTGATTCACGTTGATCGCAAGTAGCATTGCAGCAATGTAGCAGGACTAGAACGATCAGAAGTACAGAACAATCAATGATGCAACAAAACCTGGGCAAATCACCATACGACATATCCAAGCCGTACCCGTGTCGTATGTGTATCGGATATGGTATCCGACATGGGTACGTGGGCTTGGGCACGTATCCGTGCTACGTAGATCAAAACTGCAAGACCGCATTTGTAATTCCTTTGCAAATTTTCTTCAGAATGTTAAACACAGACATCGCATGTGATGGGATCACCTGAGCAACCGCCTTTAAGAGCACCTCCTTCCCTCCAGTCGATAACATCCTTACCTTCCATCTACTCTGTCAGCGATACGGGGAACGTGGCCCCCTAAACCGCTGGAAAAGGCCCAACTTGACGCCGCGTACCAAGGACGTGGGAGTCGAGAGGAGGTGCCTGGGGGCTCACCCCGAGCACTGTGTCCACTCGGCCGTCAAGGGAAGCCCCGAGTTGTCCCTTAAGGATGCTCCCCGAACACCCAAGGCGACTTGGCTCCCACTCGGGACGGTGAGTGCATCTCCCAGGCAGTGGGATGGCCTAAGCCATGTGCTCGGGAGTCCCCGAACACGGGAACCCCAAGCACCCTTCGTGGGTCCCTACCCAGTACACGTGGCCCGACAGACGCATTTAATGCCTGTCTGGGCAGGCATTTCTACTCCAAGTCCGTTGTGGACAAGATGGCGGTGTCCTGGTCGATTTCCATCCTCCCACGTGATAAGTCCCGTCAGCTGTCGGTCTTAGCAGGGGATGCAATGGACTGACACCTTTTTGACTTTGGAGCTCGCCGTCGCGTGCCCAGGCGCATACCTTCTGTCCCTGGTCAGTGGGGTCAGGGTAGCTGCAGCATGGTCCGTGACAGAGGGCGTTCCGGAAAGTCTTCACCTTCTAACCCAACCACGTCATGATGATTCAGATCCTAACCAAAGCGTGGCAGGGACTATTCCGCTACAGCAACCCTCAACCGCCGGCGTGGGACGCCCACGCCCTATCCGTCAGCAACAGTGCTACTACAGTTGGTTTGTCTTTTGGCCATTGTGGTAACCTCCGGGTATATAAGGGGAGAACCAAGGCCATGAGAAAAGGCGGAGGACAAGAGACGAAAAAAGAGACCTAAAAGAAAGAAAAGAGCAAGAACACCTGTGTTTCCAGGCTCATTGTAATCATCCAAATATTCATATATACACAAAAATAGGACGTAGGGTTTTACACCAAGAAGGTGGTCCAAACCTGGGTAAATCTCGGTCTTGTTTCTAGCTTCCTGCCGTTCAAGATCCGGCATAACTCTTGTTCCTCCACTTCCCTGGCCGAATCCCAAAGGGGGTCCTTCCGGACCACCGACGCCGGCGTTTGTTTGCCGACACACTCATTCTTCCAAACCCTGTCCGCCAAATGCTGAAAACAATCACTTTGGTCAACGCCGACTAAGGTCGGCAACCCTAAATAAGTATCATTAAGCGCTTCAGTCATAATAGTCCGTTTGGTGCAAACTGCAGCCCTAGACTCCACCGGTGTGTTCGGGCTGAAGTACACGCTCACTTTGCTTCACTGATTAGCTGCCCTGAACTTGCACAATAAGCATCCAAAAAACTCTTCAAGCTATTAGCAAACAAAAGATGTCATACCGTTGGAGCTATTCTACAGACTTTAATTCCCATCATATTCCCACTGTCTTCTGCATGCTTCACGAGACTGGACAGACCCTCCGCACAGGATAGGAAGAGGTAGGGGGAGAGGGGATCCCCATGCCGCAATCCCCTCGTCGGGACAAAAGTTTCTGTTTCTGTAGAATTGAATCGTACCTAGTATTATAAAGAAGTGACACAAGCCATTATTAGCTCAACCCACTGAGAGTGAAATCCCATTTTAAGCATAATCTTCTCAAGAAAATACCACTCCACCTGATCATATGCTTTATGCAGAGGGTCTTCTTTCTAATTATATGAAAACATTCATGTGCTACCAAGACGTTACAGTACTCAGACGACCATGCACAAAGATATTTTGTGTTCAGGCAAAATACTTTTCAACCGGTTAGCCAGCATTTTTTATATCATTTTGTAAATGAACATTGCAAAGGCTTATAGGTCGGAATTGTCTTATCTTCACCGGTGAATCCATCTTCGGTATTAAAATAACCGTGGTCATGTACCAGCCGTGGGGAATTGTTTGTCTGTTCACCGCTTGCAAAACCTTCTACACCAATTCTTCTTTAACAAATACCTCTCAATTTGTTGTTTCGTTGCCCTGAGATCTGTTTTTCCCTTTCTGATCTTTATCCATGCAGTAAGTTATGTAAAACCTGAGAGAAACCTCCATGATTTGTAAATTTTGTTTTACCATTATGCTTGCTAACTCGGTAACCCTGGAAGATGTTTCACCATGTACTAAGACGAGGAATATGGTTATCTTTTAAGCCATGAGAGGGAAGGTCAACTTCGATTAACCAGTCAATGAAGACAACCGACTACTTTGATTCTGAGGAATTTTAAAGGAATTTGGAAGGATTATCCTTAAAAAAATTTCTAATGGATTATTTGATTTGTAGGATTACAATGCTTATGAGTTTTTTTTCCTAAAGATTCATTTATACTACATTTCATAGGAAAATTTTAGTTAGCTCTAATCTCTTGGAAAGAATCAATGTGTTTTCCTACAAACAATCTGTCGACGATCGGTGAATCGGCGATCTTACGGTACTCGTGGAATGAGGATTGCTGGGGGGTAGGGACCTCTAGGGCCCAAGTGCCTGGAGATCTGACAGCAGGGGACAGCCGTTTTTTATACAGGTTCGGGCCTCCCTCAGGATAATAACCCTACGTCCTGTTGCTATATATTGATGGAGAACATGCTTACAATGGGGGGTGTATGTTAGTGACTCCTTCGAGGCAGCGGGTCTTCTAGGGCTTCGCCTCCTGAGATCCTATGCTCCTTGTGCCGCGACTAGATCGATCTGTTGGACCTGTCTTAGCTTAATTTCCCCTCTCCTCCCCTAGGGACTGCTGATCCTTATATAGGGGGTTTCCAGGGTCGTACTGGACGTGGACTTACGCCCGAGTAGGACTCTGGTCTCCTTAAACGTCGGGATTGACTTCCTAGTTTAAGGGGAGTCTTCCCTCCTCTAGAGGGGTTACCTTGTCGTCCGGGGATCTTTCCCGGGTACATTGCATCACATAGGCTATACCACATCACATGCATACCCTGCAAAAACAAGTTAGACGCCTCTAACGTTTATGCTACAATACGTGGCTTTATGGTTACGTTGCAAACCGTTTGCTACCTACGTTACCATAAGCATGATTGCTCTTGCAGTTATTTAACTGTCGGGGTGTCTGGAATTGGAGACTCGGAAATCTCGAACCCCATACTAAACTTCGTCATACGCATGACCCCCGTGTAGATCACATCTACAAGCCCGCTCATTGCAAATTTATCTTTCTCAACTAAAATGAAACCAAAGTCATCCTTAGCATGTCTCGATCCGAAGATCGTAAGGTTCGCCGGACTTCTGAAAATTTCACGATGCCGCCGAGATCAAAATTTTGCAATGAGAGGGAAACAACAAGAAAATCTGGTGGTAGATCTCATCTAACACCCCGCACATCATATGTGCAATGCCGCATATCACATATGCTCTAGTCGTACCTACAACTACGCATAGAACCGCTCTGATACCACTGTTGGGGAACGCGCTACGCAAAACAAAATTTTTCCGCGCACGAACCAAACCAAGAAACACTATCGAGGTGTAGATAACGATATCATACCTTCGACGATCACGTCAATGCAGCGGAGAAGTTGACCGATGTCGATGAAGTCCGCAGACTCCCGCAGCTAGGTTATACCTCCCAGCCGCGAGAGCGATCTCCTCGCGAATAGTTCGCCCGATCAAACGCCGAAGTATACGACGTCTCCGAGGTATCCACGCGTACCGGATCAGCGACACCGCGGTAATGTGTGGACCAGCACACAAGAACAGCGGGGATCTACGAGAAGGAGAATCAGCAGCGCGCCGGCAGCTGTACTAGATCCAATCTAGAAGAGAGAGAAAAAGAAGGCTGTGGCCAATCTAGAGATGGCCGGCCTAGGGTTTAGTCCAAGGGACTAGGGCTGCCTCTGGGGCTGCTTGGGATACCCTTTGAGGTGCCCTGCCCCTCTATTTATAGGGGTTGGGGCAGCTCTCCCTAGGCAGGTGGAGTCCTACTCCAGCAGGGACACCCTGTTGGAGTTGGAGTCCAACTCCACTAGAACCTTCTAGAACCTTCTAGAATTTCTAGAACCTTCCAGAACCTTCCAGAACCTTCTAGAACCTTCCAGAACCTTCTAGAACCTTCCAATACTTTCCGGAACACTTCCGGACATCACCGGAACCATCCGGGACCTCCCGGAACACTTTCGAGATCATCCGAAACACTTTCGGAACCCTTCTCTCTCGTTCTCCATAAATTATAGCACTCCTAAATGTCGCTAAAACGTTAAGCGTGTGACCCTATAGGTTCGAGTATATGTGGACATGTCCGGAATACATTCCGGTCAATAATCGTCAGCGGGATCTGGACACCCATAACGACTCCCACATATCATCGAAGATCTTTATCGAGCAAACCTTGTATTGTCGCATACAATTCCTTTTGCCTCACGATACATTACACAACCCGAGGCGAGACTTTGACGGTATCCCTGTGATCAACTCCTTGATCACCATACCTAGTTATCCTCGTTACCGGTTTGTACTCTTTTCTCGTTTCCGTATTCCGGTATCCCCGTGACTAACCTTTTAGTCACAATACCTGGCCAGGCGACGCTGGACACCGTAATACCGAGTGGGCCCAGAGTGTATCTCTCCATCGCCGGATGGGCAAATCCCAGTCTTGACATATCTAGAACCACGATATACTTTCTAGTGTACCTGAAAGTCACCTTTATAATTACCCGATTACGGCGTAACGTTTGATGACCCCAAAGCAACCATCCGGTATCCGGGTCTATGATATTCTCATGGTCTAAGGACGCAAGTAAACGTTAACACATCATGAGAAGATACTGACAACATATTGACGAAGTGATCTCGCAGTATCTCATAAGGGGTCTATCCAACACCATTGTTACCCTAACAATGTGTTCCCATTATTGTCGGCATCCTTGTTACATTAACAATGCCCATGATCAGGAAAACAAGATCATCAACAATACATGAGCTAGTCCAGAGGCCTGACTAGGGATCTGAATGGTGTTTATTATTCCACACATGCAATTAGGTTTTCCTCTGAATCTCATATTCAAGAACCAATGCAATTTTAGCATAGAACATAAACTTAATCATGAACATGAAAATAGAATAATAACAACTTTATTATTGCCTCTAGGGCATATTTCCAACACCCGAGGCCTACCCTCGGCCGACGTTGTCGCTGACTTCGTCAGGCGCGTAATTTGCCCCTTACGGTACAGGGAGACAGGTGCTTGGGACTCGACAAGCGATCCGTACCAACGGTGGAGAAAAATGGGTAAGCTTTCCCCTCACAACCCCGTAAGAAGGACTTACCGGGGTGTTCTAAATCTTTCTTTGTCCCGAACAGCCCTCTCGGAAGCGGAGGTGTCCGAGATGGTAAAAACTCTCTTCAAGCGAGTACCTCCACCCAATCGACAGGTCACCTCCACATCGCTACCTCTTCGACCTTTGCACGAGCGGGAAGAGGTTCTAGCGGTAATCTTTTCTTTTTTAGGACCCCAGGTCCTTCATGCCCACCTTACACTGGTTTCGTGGAATGGACCCTTTCTGCAGAGAGAAGGACGGGGAGTAGATGACCCCGAAGCTGGGCCTTCTAGTCCTAGTCGATGCTCGACCGCGGCCGAGGATCAGCGCGACGGGGACACCAAGCCCACCGAGAAGGTGGAAGAGGTTGCGCGGGGCGAGTCGAGATCCGACTCGCCGCCCTGTCCCCGAGGAGAAGGAAATCCTTCGGTCCGGCGGGGGCGCTCTATTTCGCTGAAGAGGGCAAGGTACCATCCTTCCGCTTCTTGCTTTATCGAGCTTACGCTCCTAGTTCTGGATTCTGAATGCGATCTGCAGGGACGCTTCTCCACCGAAACCTGCCCCTGTTGCTGCTCCACGGAGGAAGCGGTTTATCCGATTGCTTCCCAGTCGGGGCCCGGTTGGTGTGGTACCCCCCTCTTCACCCATCAAGGACCAGCCGGAGCCAAGTCTCCAGGGCGGGGAAGTCTTAGTCGAAGACGATCCCATAGCGCTACTCAGACCCTTGGTGGAGGTAGGAAAGGTTCCTGCCCGTCATAGGTTTCGTCAGATGATATTGCCAGCCTTTCTGACCTTGTCGTTTTTCTTTTCAGCGTGCTCATGACAGGTGGAACTCCGTTCGCGGCGAGGTCCAGTCACTCCGAGACCAATCGGCGTGGCTTTCCGATGCCCTTTCTCGGGAAAAAGATGCCCTTTCTCGAGAGAAAGCACGATAGACCAATCGGCGTGGCTTTCCGATGCCCTTTCTCGGGAAAAAGATGCCCTTTCTCGAGAGAAAGCACGATCCTCGTCCGCCGAGGAGAATCTGTTAAAGATGGCGGACCGCCTAGAGCTGGTGCTTACCACGGTCGGTGTGTCTATCCGAGCCACGGAGAACTTTCCTGATCGCCTGGCGGAATTGGACCGAGCCGCTCAAGATTTCTGTGGGCGCGCTTGCCCGACTTGTAAATGCATAGCCTTCGTATGTACATCAGACATGTATAGAACTTCTATTTTTTCTAATGAATGACTCCTGAGTTTAAGTCTTTGGACCAGCCCCCGACTGTCTACTCGAGGGATGCTCTCGAGTCGATTAGCTTTACACGTAAAACTTCTGGAGCTGATCGATGTTCCAGGAATTCGTCAGGACTCAGCCGTCTTCCATCGCTAGTCGGAAGGATCCCGGTCGAGTTGCTTCGACTATTGTATATGGACCCTCCCATTTGGGAGACAGCTTATTGCTATTGCTTTTATTTTGTACGAGTCGTAGGACGAGGTCTCCGACTTGCAGCGAGCGTTGTCGAACATGTCTGTCATAATAACGGCGGAGGTTCTGCTGGTAGCGGGTAGCCCGAAGAAGAGCCTGGGTCCGTTTTTCCTCAATGAAGTTGAGGTCGTCCTCTCTTCGAGGGATTTCTTTCTTGTCGGTGTACAGTTCTACCCGTGGGGATTTTAGGGCAAGTTCACATGGCAGCATGACCTCGGCTCCATATACTAAGCCGAACGGTGTTTCTCCGGTGGCCCGATTGGAAGTTGTCGCGTACCCAGGCCTTGGCGTGGGCGGAGAGTCTATTGAAGACGCGAGTTTTCATCCCCTGGAGTATAAGTCCGTTGGCGCGTTCGACCTGTCCGTTGCTCTGTGGGTGTGCAACCGAGGCATAGCATATCGTGGTGCCGAGCTTGGTGCAGTACTCGATGAAGTCGGAGCTGGAGAACTGAGTACCGTTGTCGGTTATGATTCTGCTCGGGACGCCAAACCTGGTCATAACGTTTCTCATTATGAACCGTTTGGCTGCTTCCGTCGTGATCTGTGAGACAGGTTCGGCTTCGATCCATTTGGTGAATGTATCGATCGCGACGAAGAGGAACTTATAGCCCCCGGGTGCCACCGGGAACGGCCCTAGGATATCGAGGCCCCATGCAGCAAATGGCCATGACAAGGGGATTGTCTGTAATGCCTGGGCGGGCTGGTGAATGCGTCTGCGGTGAAATTGACACTGACGGCATCGCTTCACTAACTCGCTCGCGTCATGGAGGGCTGTCGGCCAATAGAATCCTTGTCTAAAGGCCTTTCCGACCAGGGTTCGAAAAGATGCATGTGCCCCGCACACCCCTCCATGGATATCTTCGAGTAATCTTATACCCTGCGTCTGAGGGATACACCACATGAGCACTCCGTAGGCCCCTCGTCGGTAGAGGGCTCCATTGACCAGAGAGTACATCCTGGCGCGCCGGGCAATTTGCTCGGAAAGCGTATCATCCTCAGGTGTAGTTCGATCGAGAAGGTACCTGCGGATGGGCTCTATCCACGACTCTTCAAGATCGAGAGGAGCGATGAGGCATCCCGCCACTCCCCTCGGAGCGTCAATACCTGGTGACACCCTTGAGTGGTGCTTAACCACCTCTCCTTCGTCCCCGGGTTCAAGAGAAGCCACGGACGGCGTCGAGATCCTTTCTACAAAGGCCCCGGGTGGGCATGGAGATCGTGAGGAGGCTAGGCGGGCAAGACTGTCGGCTTGGCAGTTATCCTTTCGAGGGATATACCGTACTTCAAAACCGATGAACTTCTTCTCTAGCTTTCTCACCTCCGCAAGGTAAGCCGCCATATTCGGGTCTGTAGTCTGATACTCCTTGGACACCTGTCTTGCTACCAACTGTGAGTCTCCGTTCATGAGAAGGCGGCGAATTCCGAGTGCCGAAGCGACTCTGAGACCGGCTAGCAACCCTTCATACTCAGCTACGTTGTTCGTGGCCGGGAAGTCAATCTGTAGTATATACTGCAGGCGTTCTCCGGTTGGAAAGGTCAAGATTACCCCAGCCCCCGCACCTTTGATGGTTAGGGAACCGTCAAAGTGTAGTGTCCAGATGTCGTCCTTTACCGCTGGTGACGCCGAACAGTCGGGCTCCGTCCATTCATTGATAAAGTCAGCGAGGACTTGTGACTTGACCGTCGTGCGCCGAACGAAGTGGATGTCAAACTCTCCGAGCTCGACAGCCCACTTGGCGATTCGACCTATGGCCTCGCGGTTGCGGAGGATTTCTCCCAAACAGTAGGTGGTCGGGACCGTGACCGTGTGAGCCTGGAAATAGTGCCGGAGCTTGCGAGACGTGGTGAGGACCGCGTACAGGAGTTTTTGAACTTGGGGGTAACGCTCCTTGGGTCCGTGCGGGATCTCGCTGATGTTGTACACTGGTTTCTGGACCTTCTCACGGTGCTCGGAGGTTCCGCGTTCCACCGTCAACACTCCGCTGACCGCGGACGGCCCGGCCGCGATGTAAAGCAGTAGCCCTTCCTTGGGATTAGGCGCGACCAGTACCGGGGGGGGTGGTTAGGTATTCTTTGAGCTCTTGGAATGCCGCTTCTGACTCCGCTGTCCATTCGAAGTCGTCGTGTTGTCGCAAATGTTTGAAGAAAGGAATTCCACGGTCTCCTAGCCGGGATATGAATCGGCTTATGGCCGCCATGCAACCCGTGAGTCTTTGGACGTCTCGGATTGTTTTTGGGGACCTCATCTCTACGATCGCCCGTATCTTATCGGGATTTGCCTCAATTCTCCGGTGCGATACTAGGAAACCGAGTAATTTTTCGGCGCTGACTCCGAAGGTACATTTCTCCGGGTTCAGCATTATTCTGTTTCTCCGGAGGTTGGTGAATGTTTCCAGTAGGTCCGAGAGCAGGTTTCTTTCTTCTTTGTTTTCACGACAAGGTCGTCGACATATGCTTCAACGTTTCGACCAATTTGGCTGTGGAGGGCAAGTTGCATTCTGCGTTGGTACGTTGCTCCCGCGTTTTTTAGTCCGAAGGGCATCTTTGAATAGCAGAATACCCCGAACGGAGTCACGAAGGAAGTTTTCTCCTCGTCCTCTGACTCATGCTTATTTGGTGATAGCCCGAATTGGCGTCGAGGAGGCTTAGATAGTCGCATCCTGATGTCGAATCCACTATCTGATCTATTCTGGGTAAGGGGAAAGCATCCTTTGGGCAAGCCTTATTGAGATCCGTGAAATCAACGCACATTCGCCACTTCCTGTTGGCTTTCTTAACCATAACTGGGTTGGCAAGCCATTCAGGGTGCTCGACTTCTCGGATGAAGCCGGCCTTCAGGAGTTTTTTGATTTTCGCCTTGATGGCTTCCTTCCGATCTGGGGCGAATCGCCGTAGTTTTTGTTTCACTGGTACGGCGTCCTGACGGACGGCTAACCTGTGCTCAATTACTTCCCTAGGGATTCCCGGCATGTCGGATGGTTGCCACGCGAAGACGTCCGAGTTGTCCCGGAGAAAAGTGATGAGCGATGATTCCAGGTCTGGATCAAGCGTTGACCCGATCCGGACTGTCTTGGAGGGCTCTGCCGGATTCAGAGGAATTACTTTTATCTCGCCGTGGGTTTTCACGGCCGTACTGGTTTTTGAGGGCATATGTTCCCCGTCCCCCAGGTGTACCCGCGCGTGGTCGAGACTACTCTTGTCGCAGAGGAGTGCTTCTCTGGGGGAACTCTTTATCGTGAGGACACCTCTTGGGCCGGGCATCTTTATGCACTGGTAGGCGTAGTGCGTAGCTGCCATGAACTTGGCCAGAGTGGGGCGTCCCAAGATAGCATTGTAGGCTGTCTCGAAATCGACTACATCGAACAGGATTTTCTCTGTTCGGAAGTTCTCCAGTGTACTGAAGGTGACCGGGAGCGTGATTTGCCCTATCGGCGTGGCCGATGAGCCCGGGACGATACCGTGGAAAGCGTGCGTCACCGTCTGAACAGATGATCGGGGCACTTGCATGGCGTCGAGGGCGTTAGCGAATAGGATATTAAGGGAACTCCCTCCGTCTATCAGCACGCGGCCCACTCGGCAGTTGTTGATCGTTGGCTCGACCACAATAGGGTACCGTCCCGGTCGAGCGCAATTTTCGGGGCAATCAGTCTGGTCGAAAGAGATCGTGACCTCAGACCACTTGACCGCTCGAGGGACCCACGGGACACTCGCGAGAGCTTCTCGGGCGATCGCCTTATACTGCCTCTTGGATTCATAAGAGGTTGAGCCCCCGAATATGTGCTCGATCGCTCTAACATGCCCCTGGAAAGGCTCAGGAGTGGAAACATCGTCGTCGGAGGTCGTTTCCCGACTGTTACTTGCGACCTGAGGGTTCTCCTCGCGGAACCTCTCTCTTTCTTCCCGAAGATACTTCTTGAAGATGCGACACTACCGCAGATCATGCGAGTCGATCTGGTGAAAATCGCACCAGGGCTTGGATGATGTCGACGGAATGGGGCCTAGGGTCCCCCGAACCGCCGGTGGAGGCCAATCAGAGGCCGCAGGGCAAGACATGTGGCGTTCGGGTCGGTGTAGACCCCGCCCCGGCAGCCAAGTGGGTCCGGCGGTCAGGCCCAAGCGCTCGGGGGCTTACCCCGAGCGTCGCCCCCGTGCGCAAGAATATGAAAGGGCCTTGGGCCCCCGAAAGCTCAAGGCTCAGTACTCGAGGGGGGTGCTCGGGGTCCTTTCCTGAGCTCCCGCCGTTCCTGAGCGCTCGGCGCTCCCGGGCGCCCAACGTTCCCGGGTGCGTGGGCCCCAGGGGAGCGCTCGGGGCGTCCCCCCGAGCATTCCTCCTGGAGCCCCACCCGCAAAGGGCCCCGAGCGACCCTCCAACGGGTGCTCCCCGAGCGCTCGAGGTCACACGGGGGTAGCCTGGGACAGCTGGCGCCCCTCCCGGTCGAAGAAACCGCTCGGGTTTGAAGTGCTCGGGGATCGTCGGCTCCCCCCGTGGGGCCCACCTCCGGGCACGTCACCAAACGGTTAGCTTTTCCCGCAAGCCTCGGCCACGGCAGAGGCATTTAATGCCGGTCATTCGAAAAGGAACCCTAAGCCCCCTGAGGGCATGATATCGGTCAGGCCGGGTCCCATCCGCGCAGGGCAAATCCCTTTTTGCCATAATCCCTGCCAAGGGATGGGTCCGCCTCACAGGGTTGTTGACCGACCGGGCACGCCGCAACGCGCACCCGCGTCGCTGTCACTCCTTTTTGCCCACTTTGGGTCAAATCACGCGTGTTTCGCGGCACGGTGGGTCGCTGGCACCCGGGGCCCAGGAGCAGATATTTCACCCGCTTTGTCAGGAGGAGCCCGTAAGTCTCCACTTGTGGGACCCACCAGGCATAAAGATGTCAGAAAAGCCCTGTTCGTCTATAGTACCCTTCGGTGGTCGGTGCAGGTCGTCCATGCCTTCGCGGAAGCGGCGCGTCCGCTACATTAAATGCCCTGAGGCCACTGTGGTAAACCCCCGGGTATATAAGGGGAGTTCCGAGGCCATGCAAAGGGTTGGCGAATTGATCAGTAGACAACTCTAGGTTAGATTCTTTACACCCCCGGTTGCTCTCTTCTCCGGCGGGTTCCTTAGCAAGAACCAGAGGATCGGAGCTCCGGGTGAAGCTTTCTTTTTGTAAGGAAGAACACCTCTGTAACCCAATATAGACTAATATACACAAACAAGCAGGACGTAGGGTTTTACACCTCCGGGTGGCCTGAACCTAGATAAATCTTTGTGCCTTTCATTATCAAATCCATCCCCCTCTAAATCCGTCTCCGGCTCATAAGAGGAACTCTATTACGCCCCCGGCCGAATCCCAAAGGGGGTCCAACCGGACCACCGCTAGAGGTGTCTCTACGCCGACAACTGGCGCGCCAGGTAGGGGGCGTCTAGAGTTTTTTCGAGCCTACCTCCATGGCGGATGCGGATCCTTGCCTGCCTACCGGAGAGGATGCGGATCCTCGCCTACCTACCGGAGAGGGAAAAGTGGATCTGTCCGGGTCACCTTCTGACTCGGATCCCCCCAGCGAGACCGGGTGGCACACCCGATGTCGCTGCCTTTGAGTTGCGTCATCGGCAGCGGGCCTCTGGCGGTGCCGCCGAATCTTCTCGGCGGCCACCGCCTCGTCACCGGCTCGACTTCAACGATCCCGGGGAAGGGAGCGCGCTGCAAGCGGCGCATTTCCTCCTCCGGCATCCTCCCGTCCCGGTGCAAGCCGCGTCCCCCGTGGGCCCGTGGCTTCAGGACCTCGCCAACCTGGTCGACACCGCCCGCCGTCAAGCGGCGGCCAGGAGCACCCAAACCTCGTCGGGACGCGGCGCCACCCGTGCCGGCCCCTCCGCGGCTTTGCCGCCGGTACCCCCGCGTCCACAGCGCGGGTAGGCCGGCGGCCGGCGCGGTGGATCTCCTCCCTCGGTCGCTTCTCCCGTCCGGGGGAACGCCCAGGATCTTCGCCATCGCCTCGGCGGGCGAAGGGACGATGTGGATGCGCGCACCATCATCGAGCGCCAGCGCGAGCGCGACAGGGTGGACGAGGGCCAATCCTCCTCCGGCCCTACCGCCGGCCGAGCGCGCTCTCGGGCGCACCCCCGCGTCCAGCAAGGCGCGGAGGCCGGCACCCCCCTTTATGGGACGGGTTGCCAGGCCTTCACTCCCGAACTTCGTCGCGTCACCTGGCCGAATAAGTTTCGGCCAGAGCTGCCGCAGAAGTATGATGGGTCCTTCCATCCCGAGGAGTTCCTCTAGATTTATCCCACCGCGGTGGAGGCCGCTGGAGGCGACGAGAAGGTCATGGCCAACTGGTTCCCGATGGCCCTCAAGGGCTCGGCACGGTCTTGGCTCATGAACCTCCCCTCCGGTTCCGTTTCTTCCTGGGGGGACCTATGCCACCAGTTCGTGGTGAACTTCCAGGGCACTTTCGAGCGCCCTGGCACGGAGAGCGATCTCCACGCTCTCCGGCAGCGAAAAGGGGAGACGTTGCGGCACTTCATCCAGCGTTTTAGCCAGGTGCGCAACACCATCCCCAAGATATCTCACGAAGCCGTCATCGTCACCTTCCGACAGGGAGTCCGCGACGAGAAGATGCTTGAGAAGCTAGGCACTCAGGATGTTCAGTCCACGGCGGACCTGTTCGCTATCACGGACAAGTGCGCTAAGGCGGCTGAAGCCCGTGCCTGGCACGATCCGCGCCCCGACCAATCAGCGGTCGACGGCGCCGGCCCTTCTCGCCCCGCGGGGAAGCGGGACAAGAAGGGCAAAAAACGTAAGTCCGAGCCCGTCGCGGCGGCGGAGGCCAAGCCTCGTAAGCCCCCGCGCGGCGGGCCGAACGGCGGCAAGAAGCCACCCCGGGCTCCCTAGCCGAGCTCGGGCCTGTGGTGCCCAATTCACGAGACCGACCGGCACGATCTCTCTGAGTGCCGGACGGTCAAGTACCTCGTTGAGAGGAAGAAGAAGCAGCGGGAGGAGCGTCGCACCGAGGGCGGCGACAACTCCGGCGGGCAAGAGGGAGACCTTGGCTTCCAGGAGCCACAGGCAGTGGCATGCATCAACGGGGGCGCCTTCACGCCCGCCTCACGCCGTCAGTTCAAGCTTTTGGTGCGTGAGGTGTGCTCGGCAACCCCTAGCGCCGATGCATCCCGAGCGCTCAAGTGGTCGGGCTCCCCGATCACCTTTGACAGCTCGGACCATCCCGGGAACATCTCGGGCATGGGCCGCTTCCCGCTCGTCGTCTCCCCCACCATTTGCAATATTAAGGTAACCCGCATGCTGATCAACGGGGGCGCAGGGCTTAACCTCCTGTCCCCCGAGGTGTTTGGCAAGATGCAGGTACCCTGGGGGATCTGAAGCCGACGCTGCCTTTCTACGGCGTCTCCCCCGGCCTCACCATGCCTTTGGGCCAGGTATCCTTGATGGTCACCTTTGGTACCAAGGGCAACCATCGGACCGAGAATATCATTTTCGATATTTCTGAGTTGAGCTCCCCTACAACGGCATCTTGGGATGCCCGGCGCTCGCCAAGTTCATGGCGGCTTGCCATTATGCTTACTCGACGATCAAGATGCCGGGCCCCAACGGCACCATCACCGTGCCGGCCGACCTTCAGGGCTCCGTCGCCTGCGCCGAGCAACTCTTCTCCAAAGTTGCCGCTGCTTTCGACGACGTCCCCGAGCACCCCGAGTCCTCGGGTCCGCCCTCAACCAAGGCCAGAGTCGCTGCCGATGACTCCGTCCCTGTGAAGGAGGTGATCCTTGGAGAAGACGCGTCCAAGACCGTCAAGATCGGCGGCCGCCTGGCCGCCAAATAGGAAGGCGCGCTCATCACTTTCCTCCGGACAAACGCTGACGTGTTTGCATGGCAACCGTCTGACATGCCCGGGGTCCCTAGGGAAGTGACTGAGCATCGCCTCGCCGTGCGCCCCGACGCCCAGCCTATTCGGCAAAAGGTGCACCGTCAAGCACCAGAAAGGCAGGAGTTCATCCGGGATGAAGTCAGTAGGCTCCTCGCAGCTGGCTTCATCCGAGAGGTTCTCCACCCCGAGTGGCTCGCCAATCCGGTGGTTGTCCCCAAGCCCAACGGCAAGCTGAGGATGTGCGTGGACTACACCGACCTCAATAAGGCTTGTCCTAAAGACCCTTTTCCTTTACCTCGCATCGATCAGATAGTAGATTCCACCGCAGGGTGTGATCTTGTCTGTTTTTTAGATGCCTACTCTGGTTATCACCAGATTAGTATGGCTGTAAAGGATGAGGAGAAAACTTCATTAACAACCCCTGCGGGAACTTTTTGCTATGTCCACATGCCTTTTGGGTTGAAAAACGCTGGCCCGACCTATCAGCGGGCCATGCGTATAACTTTGCAGTCGCAGCTAGGTCGCAATGTTGAGGCCTACATCGACGACCTCGTCGTCAAGTCAAGGCGCGAGGAGACGCTCATCGAGGACCTCGCGGAGACTTTCAACAGTCTCCGCAGTACTCGCATGAAGCTGAACCCCGAGAAGTGTGTCTTCGGGGTTCCTTCCAGCAAGCTCCTCGGCTTCCTGGTCTCGAGCCGAGGTATAGAAGCCAACCACGAGAAGATCCGGGCCATCGACCAGATGCGCCCGCCGGCTCGTCTCAAGGACGTGCAGCGCCTAACGGGCTGCATGGCCGCCTTGGGGCGGTTCATCTCCAAGCTCAGGGGAGCGGGGCCTCCCCTTGTTCAAGCTTCTCAAGAGGTCGGGCCACTTCGAGTGGACCCCAGAAGCCGAGCAAGCCCTCGAGGGCCTCAAGAAATACCTTACCTCACCTCCGGTCCTAGTGGCACCAAGACCCGAGGAGCCCTTGCTCCTCTACCTCTCGGTGACTCCCCGGGTGGTGAGCGCGGTCCTCGTGGTCGAGCGGGAGGTCGGGTCCGAGCTCCCGGCGTCCCCCGGCCAATCAAAGGCTCTCGCGCCTCTGCTCCCGAGCAGCGGCCCCGAGCGGCCAGAAGAAGCCCCCGAGAGCGAGCTCCCGAGCGAGGCTCTCGAGGGAGCGGGCGGGGCCCTCGGGTCCGAGCCCCCGAGTGGCAGCATCCCCGAAGGAGATCCTGAGCCCCGCCTTCCGAGCAAGCCCGAGCAATCCGCCTTGCTCGGGGACGAAGTCAATCGCTCGGGGGCTGGGCCCGAGGAACTTCCTATCCGGGTACGTGTCCAGCAGCATCCCGTGTACTTCATCAGTGAAGTATTGCGCGACGCCAAGACGCGCTACCCTCAAGCACAGAAGCTTCTCTACGCGGTGCTCGTCGCATCAAGAAAGCTTCGGCATTATTTCCAAGCGCACGAGGTCCGGGTGGTCACGGCCTACCCCCTCGAACGCATCCTCCGTAATCGGGAGGCCACTGGGCGAGTCGTCGAGTGGGCCATCGAGCTCGGGGAGTTCAATCTACGCTTCGTCAGCAACCACGCGGTCAAAAGCAGAGCTCTAGCCGACTTCGTCGCCGAGTGGACGCCTGTGCCCGAAGACGAAAGCGAGCAGCTCTCCACCAACCCGGGACAAGGAGAAACCGGGCACAGGACTCTGCACTTCGACGGTTCCCTCACGCTCAAGGGCGCGGGGGCTGGAGTGGTTCTCACCTCCCCGACGGGTGAAACACTCCAGTACGTCGTGCAGTTGCTCTTCCGCGCCACCAACAATATGGCAGAGTATGAAGGCCTCCTTGCAGGGTTGCACGCAGCCACATCCCTCGGGAATCCGCCGTCTACTTGTCAAAGGCGACTCCCAGTTAGTCGTCAATCAGGTGTCAAAGGAATACCAATGCTCGGACCCCCAAATGGCAGCGTACCTGAGCGAAGTCAGGAGGTTGGAGCGGCGCTTCGACGGGCTGGAGCTCCAGCATATTCCTCGCCGCTACAACGACGCCGCCAACTTTCTATCGCGACTGGCCTCCTCTCGGGAGCCGGTCCCGGCTGGGACCTTTGAAGAAAGGCTCTCTCGGCCGTCCGTCGAGGCTGCCGACCAAGACGCAGGGGGAACCTCGCGCCAAAGCGAGTCTACCCAGGCGGCGCCTTCAGTGGGAGATCCTCCCGTCAGGCCGCCGCCGGGTGAGCACCTCGTGCTCGCCGCCTGTTCTCAGGACACCTCTTGGATCTCCGAGATCCGAGGATACCTGAAAGAAAACATCCTTCCCGAAGACGAAGCCGTTGCGGAAAGAATTGCGCGGCAATCAAAAAGGTACGCGCTTGTAGATGGGGACCTCTATCGGCGTGGTACCAACGGCATTCTCATGAAATGCATCTCCCGGGAGGAAGGCCACGACATGCTCGTGGATATCCACGAGGGCGAGTGCGGTAGCCATGCATCGTCTCGCAGGATGGTCGGTAAAGCCTTTCGGCAAGGATTTTCTGGCCGACAGCCCTCGAGGACGCCTTTGAGCTGGTTCGACGCTGCGAGGCCTGCCAGTTCCACGCCAAGCAGATACATCAGCCCGCTCAGGCACTCCAGACCATCCCCCTCTCGTGGCCTTTCGCGGTCTGGGGGCTGGATATCTTGGGCCCGTTCCCCCGAGCAGTCGGGGGCTATGAGTACCTCTACGTCGCAATAGACAAATTCACCAAGTGGACGGAAGCTGAGCCAGTCGTCAAGATCAACAAGCAGTCAGCGATCAAGTTCATCCGAGGCATCATGAGTCGGTTCGGGGTGCCCAACCGCATCATCACCGACAACGGCACGCAGTTTACAAGCGATGCTTTCCTCGAGCACTGTCAAGCCCTCGGGACAGAAATTTGCTTCGCCTCTGTCGCGCATCCCCGAGCCAATGGACAGGTTGAGCGTGCTAACGCTCAAGTCCTTCGGGGGCTCAAGACAAGATCTTTCGACAGGCTCAAGAAGTGCGGCGCTGGCTGGATAGAAGAGCTCCCCGCCGTCCTTTGGTCCATCCGGACGTCCCCCAGCCGGGCGAACGGTGAAACCCCTTTCTTCCTCGTTTACGGGGCAGAAGCAGTCCTTCCTTCCGAGCTCACCTTTCGCTCCCCTCGGGTGGCGGCGTACTCGGAGGAAGATCAAGATCAGCGCAGGGTCGAAGACGTCAACTTCCTTGAAGAACATAGATGCCGAGCTGCCCTCCGCGCTGCCAGATACCAGCAAAGCCTTCGCCGCTACCATGAGCGCCGCGTCAAGCCAAGGTCTCTTGAAGTCGGAGACCTGGTGCTTCGCCGCGTCCAGACGCGGGAAGGCAAGAACAAGCTCTCCCCCATGTGGGAAGGTCCATACCGAGTGACCAGAGTCACCCGGCCAGGCTCGGTGAGGCTCGCTGCTGAAGACGGGATGCCGCTGACCAACGCCTGGAACATCGAGCACCTGCGCAAGTTTTTCCCGTGAATAGCCCGGGTAAGTTTTTGCTTTTAGGGTCAGCTCCCCGAGTGCCAAACGTGAGTCATGGGAAGTTCCGGGTTCGTCACCCAAAGCCCCGGTTGCTCGGCCTGGTTCCTTAACCCCAAGCACCGGTCCGGCCAAAGGTCACCCGAGTATCCTACGCGCTCGCGCTCGCGCTCGGGGGCTCCCTTGTATTCCCAGCTATTTGAATAGCATTATTATCAATATAAAGTTGCAGTTTCCCTTCATGTGAATCCCCTGTGCAATGATCAATCTCCTTATTCAAATATTAGTATTTCCTCTCTAGTTAGCGAAAGAGTGGTTTTCCGCGCGAGTGCGGGGCCCCCGAGCCCTCCCTCGGTGCGAGTAGGTCCCACCGGTCCGAGCCCGAGCAGTCGAGCTTATCCAAATACCTGTTGTCGGGCCGTAAGACGTTCGGGCAATTAGCTGTACCCCGAGCACGTCCGTGTCAGGGCAAATAAGCCCCTGGCCACCGTGCTCTGCTGGTTAGCAAACCCGAGTGCCACCCAACTTCATGTTATTCGGATAGCTTCACTCCTCGCGCTCGGGACAGGTCGGCAGATCCGAAAACACGTGGGCCGCGTCGACAGGCAAACCCCCCCCCGGGGGACCTGTGGAAAACACCCCTTTTGCTAGGCAAGTTACATAATCGTTTGTGAAGTAAACAGGTTCACCATAACGAAGTCCTCGGGTACCGCCCGTTGGAGCAACGCTAAGTCACGGGGCGCCAAGTCACCCTGAGACCCGATCTCTAAGCTAAGCTTCTTATCACATTTCTATGTTTTTAAAGCTCCCGAGCATTATATATGAACCACTAGTTTTTCCTCGCCAATTTTTCCCAAGTGCTTTCTGTGTTCGCGGTGGGGTTTACCTGAAGGTAGCGACGAAAGTCATGGGGAAGTGCTTCGGGTTGTCCGCTCAAAGCCCTGATGTCCTGCCTGGTTTCTTAACCCCGGACATCAGCCTGGTAAATAAGCCGCCCAAGTACCCTACGCACTTTCGCACGCGCCCGGCGGTTTTTCCGATAGCGTTCCAGAGACAACAAGGAAGCATTGCCGAGTAAAAACGAATGTTCTCAAAGATAGAAAAAATCATATGAATGCAATGATTAACACAACACATATTAACGGCTAAGTGTTCCAATAATTGTCCCGAGCGCAAAGACTTGGGAAATTTTTGCAGAAAAGCGAAGGAGTTAATGGAAGCTTCGCTCGGGGACACCCTGTGTCCCGAGGGCGGGACTTCCTTATCTTCAGCCGCGGCGCGTCCAGCTCTCGGGGGCTGGGGCCTTCGGGGGACCCGAGGGCCGGTCTCCGTCCTTCTCCGAGCAAGAGCCAGACGCTTCGCCCGAAGCAGCAAGGAAGTGAAGCCATTTCCAGCACAAGCATAACAAGAAGGAAAAAGCAAGGGACAAAGGGCCTTCGGGCCAAAGTTCTTTGCATAAAAAGCTTAGGCAAAAGTTCTTACAAAAGGGCTAAGCCCTGGGCTAAGAACAGCAAAAATAAAGATGAAGGAGGAGCTACTCCTCGCCGGCGCCGTCGCCTTCGCCGGTGCCGCCGCCATCGCCGGCGTTTTCCTCGCGGGAAAACCGCCGGGCGATCTCCACGGCCACCCCGCGGACCGCCTTCCGGGCTTCCTCCTCGGCGGCCTCGTCGACCTCGTCGACTCCCTCCAAGGCTGGAGTCAAGGAGAAGTTGGGATCGCGGCTGCGGTAGCACGTCAAAGTGTGCTCCGCCACCACGACCGCCAACTCCCGTCCTTCTTCCTCGAGCCGGCTGCGCACAGCTTCGCCAAGTCCCTCGAGGCGCTCGGTGATGCTCTGGAAGCCCAGGGCGATGTTCCCGGGAGCATCGTCAAACCCCGGCAAAGAAGCTGTGCCAAGTCCGGCGACCTCGGCGGCGTCCCTTGCGCGAAAGAAGATGGCTTTCATCATCTTCACCGTCTCGCGCCGCTCGGTGAGGAGCCCGACCCTCTCCTTATCCACCTCCGCCAGCTTTGCGGCCGCCTCCGAGGACTCGCGCTCCCTCGCTTCCTCCGTTTCTCGGAGTGAGGTTTGGAGGTTGCGCCTCGAAGTCCACGAGTCCTCGAGCCGCTGCTTGAAGTTTTCGCTTTCCGCGCGGAGCTTCTTCATCTCCTCGGCGAGCTCCTCGCGAGCAGCGTTGACGCGCGACTGGACTTCGGCGTCCAGCTTGTTCGTCGCCTCTTCAAGGGAGTGCTCGCGTTGGCTGAGTTGCTGCGCCTTCGTCTCGAGTTCTCCCGCGCGGAGAAGCTGCTGCTCTTCGCGGTGGGCGACGTCGTCGGCAAGCTGCTGCAGCTGCGCCTCCTTTTTCGGCGGCGCGTTTCTCCCGCTCCTCCAAGGCCTGCTCGCGCGGTCTGATCAGCGAGGCCCGGCGGTTGAGCTCCCGCTCCTGCCGGTCGATCTCCTTCTTCTTCGAGATGGCCTCCCTTTTAATCTCGTCCGCGAGCTCCCGCTGGCGCTCGATGTCGGCAAGGTTCTTCTCGTGCTCTCGCTTGGCGATGCGAGAGCGGAGCAAGAAGTTCTCCGCCGCCTCCGCAAGCGCGGCCTCGCGCTCCTCCAGCGCCTCCTCCCGCTCCTCCATGGACCTCTCCCGATCCCTTAGGGATTGCTCCACGGAGGTGAGGTCCTCTTGGACCTTGGTGATGGCCGCGCGCGCAGCGTCGAACACATTGGGGGCGATCCCCCGAGGCGTCTGCTCGAGGCGCGCGGCAGGCCTCCACCCGGGCAGGACAAGGGTATCGAGAAGCTCGGGCTCCTCCTCTTGGGGCCCGGGGCGCTCTGCAGCAGAAGAAGCCGCGGCCCTTTCCTCGGGCCGATTGTCCTCGGTCCCTTTCGACGGGGCCGCTTCCTGCTCAAATGGCGCCGCCGGCTCCTCCGTCGCGGCGCGCGACTCCTTTTCCGCCGGGGCGGCGCTCCCCGTCGCCTCCGGCGTCTCCATCTCCACCGGCGTGGCGCTCCCCGTCGCCTCCGGCACCTCTGCCGCCGCTGGCGCGGCGCCCCCCGTCGCCTCCGGCTCCTCCATCACCTTAGGATCGGCCGCCTCCGCGCTGGGGCCGCCTCTTCCTGTGAGGCGGCTTCGGCCCTCGGGGCTGCCGCCGCGCTCGGGGGCTGGCCCGCGCTCGGGTTCGGGTCCACCGGCCCGGTCGGGTCCGAGGGACCGCTCGGGGTGGGAGGCACGCTCGGAGCCGGGCCCGCCGGCTCGCTCGGGGCCCGTGGACCGCTCGGGGCCGCAGCCGCGCTCGGAGCCGCAGAGGCTCTCGGGCCCGCGGCCGCGCTCGGGGCTGGAGGAGAGCTCGGGGACGGGCGAGACTTCTTGCTCTCCCTGGAAAAACAAGCACAGTCAAACTCGGATCAAGCTCCCGAGCAAAATACTTAGACAAAAACATGAGGAAAGTTTCTCGCTTACCGCCACGAGGCCTTCGGGACATGGCGTCCCGCGCCAGGAGGTGACGTCGGATCCTTCCTCTTCTGCCCGGCGGCGCCCGCGTTCGCCGCCGACGAGCTACCAGCCGGCGCAGTCCCGGAGGGCCCCCGCCCAGAACCGCTGCCTCCCGCCCCCGGCGCCGCAGGGCGCGCAGGCGGAGGAGGCGGCGGAGGCGGCGGCCCGGAGCCGCGTTGCCCAGGATGGCCTCCCCTGGAGGACCCTTGCCCGAAGTCGCCTCCAAATTCCGTCGCTCGCTGCTCCGCCGCCGGCGGATCTTGCGGTTTCGGCTTCGGTGCTTTCGGACGCGGCGGCGGGGACGGGGGAGGAGGGGCTAGCCCCTTTGCCTTTCGGGTCGGCGGGGTCGTGGGCCGCGGCCGGAGCGTCCTGTGCCTTGGCCGCCCGCGCCGCCTCGGCCTCCTCCTCGTCCGCGAAGATCCGGATGGATCCCGCCGGCCTGCGCGCGCCGTCCTTCGGCGGGCCCGTGATGCCGCGTGCGTCGCACGTCGGCATCATGTCCAGGATGGCCTGCCGCTTTGCGTCGACGCAGAGCGGCAGGTCCGGCCGGGGCAGCTCGGCGGCCGAGGCATCGTTGACTCCGAGCAGCGCCTTCAGGAGGGCCGCCAGCGCCCCCTTGTTCGGGTTGGTGTCGGCGCCGGTCGCCGTCCGGCTGAAGTCCGTGTCCCCGGTGTACAGCCAGGCCGGCCGTTCGCGGTCGCGCAGCGGCGCCAGCCGGCGGCACAGAAAGTCGCCGGCGACCGCGGTGGCAGTCAGACCCAACTCCCGGAGCTGGGAGATGCGAGAAGTCATCATCCAGAGCTTGTTGTCGTTCTCGGCGAGGTTCTCCCACGAGTGGCTGTGCGCCCCCGGCGCCTCGGGAAGGGTGAGCGACAGCGCCGGGTCGGTGTTGATGTAGAACCACATCTGGCGCCAGTCGTCCCACTTGTTCCGCAGTTCTTGCGGAAGGTATGGATCAGAGCTCTTCGCGCGGAGCTGGAAGTTGACGCTGCCGCTAACCTCCGCCCGGTTCGAGCCCCGGCTCTTCCCGACCGAGCGGAGGACGAAGTAATGCCGGAAGAGGGCCACCGACGGCATTACCCCCACGAACATCTCGCAGAGGTGGGCAAAGATCGCCAGCACCACCACGGAGTTGGGGGTCAAATGCAGCAGGTGGATCCCGTAGTCCTCCAGGATCGCCATGAAGAACGGCGAGAATGGCGGGAGTAGGCCGGCGGTGAGGAAGCTGATGAAGATCACTGTCTCGTCCGCCCGCGGCTCCGGCGGGAACGTCGCCGGCCGAACCCTCGTCGGGTGCGGGCGGCCCTCCGGCACCGCCAGCTGCCGGACCTTGTCCATCGCCTCCTCATTGAGGAGGCGGGACTGGGGAATCACGGCGGTCGGGTCCGGGGAGCCTGCTCGGGGCTTGCGGCGAGTCATGGCGGCGAAGTGGTGGCGGAGAAAGTTGTCGGGAGGCAAAGCAGGCGGCGGCGAGAGGAAGAAGACGAAGGAGCGCAAAGAACTTTGGAAAGCAAAGTGTTTTGCGCAGAAATTCGAAGTTCAAAAAGGGTGGGGCCGGTTCTCTTCTAAAAGAAAAAGACCGCAGGAGATCAACCGCCCGCGCCCGGCGATCTTCCCGCGGTCGTGGGCTGTCAGTTTGTTCCTATTGGCGGATGACCTGCGGCTGCGCGAAACCCGGAGGACGTGTAATCATGGCCTGCGGAGTTACTGCCGGCGGCAGTAAAAAGGTGACCGCACGAAACCCGGGACACGCAACCGCTCGCGCGCGATGTGAAAAGCCGCGTGCCTTTCCCGCGCGGGGTGGAAACCGAAGCGCCGCCGCCAGGTGGAGCGCGCGGATTGGGCCTTCCGTCCACTCCGCGCGCGCGCACTAAAGCGCTCCTCCGCAGGGCGCATCAAGGTGGGCCGGCCTCTCCGCTTGGCCCAAGAAGAGAAGGCCTTATCCCCAGTCGGGGCCCTTTGGGCCGTCCCTGGGAGACAAGGCCGGGGGCTACTGTCGGCGGAATGGGGCCCAGGGTCCCCCGAACCGCCGGCGGAGGCCAATCAGAGGCCGCAGGGCAAGACACGTGGCGTTCGGGTCGGTGTAGACCCCGCCCCGGCAGCCAAGTGGGTCCGGCGGTCAGGCCCAAGCGCTCGGGGGCTTACCCCGAGCGTCGCCCCCGCGCGCAAGAATATGAAAGGGCCTTGGGCCCCCGAGAGCTCAAGGCTCAGTACTCGAGGGGGGTGCTCGGGGTCCTTCCCCGAGCTCCCGCCGTTCCCGAGCGCTCGGCGCTCCCGGGCGCCCAACGTTCCCGGGTGCGTGGGCCCCAGGGGAGCGCTCGGGGCGTCCCCCCGAGCATTCCTCCTGGAGCCCCACCCGCAAAGGGCCCCGAGCGACCCTCCAACGAGTGCTCCCCGAGCGCTCGAGGTCACTCGGGGGCAGCCTGGGACAGCTGGCGCCCCTCCCGGTCGAAGAAACCGCTCGGGTTTGAAGTGCTCGGGGGTCGTCGGCTCCCCCCGTGGGGCCCACCTCCGGGCACGTCACCAAACGGTTAGCTTTTCCCGCAAGCCTCGGCCCCGGCAGAGGCATTTAATGCCGGTCATTCGAAAAGGAACCCTAAGCCCCTGAGGGCATGATATCGGTCAGGCCGGGTCCCATCCGCGCAGGGCAAATCCCTTTTTGCCATAATCCCTGCCAAGGGATGGGTCCGCCTCACAGGGTTGTTGACCGACCGGGCACGCCGCAACGCGCACCCGCGTCGCTGTCACTCCTTTTTGCCCACTTTGGGTCAAATCACCGCGCGTTCCGCGGCACGTGGGTCGCTGGCACCCCGGACCCAGGTGCAGATATTTCACCCGCTTTGTCAGGAGGAGCCCGTAAGTCTCCACTTGCGGGACCCACCGGGCATAAAGATGTCAGAAAAGCCCTGTTCGTCTATAGTACCCTTCGGTGGCCGGTGCAGGTCGCCCATGCCTTCGCGGAAGCGGCGCGTCCGCTACATTAAATGCCCTGAGGCCACTGTGGTAAACCCCCGGGTATATAAGGGGAGTTCCGAGGCCATGCAAAGGGTTGGCGAATTGATCAGTAGACAACTCTAGGTTAGATTCTTTACACCCCCGGTTGCTCTCTTCTCCGGCAGGTTCCTTAGCAAGAACCAGAGGATCGGAGCTCCGGGTGAAGCTTTCTTTTTGTAAGGAAGAACACCTCTGTAACCCAATATAGGCTAATATACACAAACAAGCAGGACGTAGGGTTTTACACCTCCGGGTGGCCTGAACCTGGATAAATCTTTGTGCCTTTCATTATCAAATCCATCCCCCTCTAAATCCGTCTCCGGCTCATAAGAGGAACTCTATTACGCCCCCGGTCGAATCCCAAAGGGGGTCCAACCGGACCACCGCTAGAGGCGTCTCTACACCGATAGACGACTTGTCGGAGGACGTGGCAGGTTTGTCCTTGGGGCGTGATCGCCAGGTTTGCTTCTCGGAGACCTCGGCCATTACCACGTTGGATCTGATCCTTTTCTCCTTATTCCCTCCGGAGGGCTTCTTCTTGCGCTTGGTTTTGCGCGAATCGCCCCTTGATCGGAGGGGAGAGCTGGTCGACTCACCCCGCTGTTACTTGATGTAGCGTAGGGTTCCTCCGCACAGGCGGCCTTCTCGGCCAGGTCCATGAGTTGCCTGGTGGTTCTCGGTGGCCGCATAATCAGATCGTGCGTGCACATCTCGTTCCGGCTGCCTCGGGTGAAGGCGCGGATGACGTTCGAGTCGGTTATCTCTGGGATAGTATTGCGGACAGCACTAAACCTTTTGGTGAACTCTCGGAGGGTCTCGTCTGGTCGTTGGACGACAAGGAATAGATCGTCGACCCGACCAGGTCTTGGGAAGGTACCCTGGAAGTTCCCGAGTAGCATGTCGCATAGCTGTCCCCACGAACGGATCGTTCCTGGGGGTAGATTCGTCAACCATGTCCTAGCGGCTCCTCTGAGAGCGGTAGGAAGATAGTTGGCCATAACCTTCTCGTCCCCACCGGCTGCTTCGATCGCGGTGGTGTAGATCTGAAGGAATTCCACGGGATTCGTGGTTCCATCGTACGATTCTAGCGAGCCGGGCTTGAAGCGAGAAGGCCAACGTACCTGACGGAGTTCCTGGGATAGCGCCTGGCATCCACTGAAGGAGCCCCGATAAGGTGCAGTCTCGCCGCTATTCGAAGTCGAAGATCGGCCCCGAGTGTTGGCGTTTTGTGCGTGGTCTCTCCGAGGAGGTTGCTGCTTTTGTTGGCGCCTCTGGCGGCGGCGCTCGTCGAGCTGTTCTCGGAGGCCGACAGGTGGCTCTTCCTGAGGAGGCCTGTTCCTGGGGTGTCGTCCTTCCCGATCGCGCTCCTCTAGCGGAGGAGGGGTGTCCACCCGAGTAGAGCTACGGGCCACCGACTGGGCTCGAAAAGACTCGGCCTGGTTCTGAGCCTCTTGGAGGTCAGCCCCCAGCCGTTGCAGCCACTGCACGCCCGCGGGTGTCGATAGATCCGCCACTGGAGGCTGTGACAGCAAATTGCGCACTTCCGCAAGTCTTTGAGCAGTTCGGGACACGTACTCCCTTGTTCCCGGGGGGATCTCTCCACAGCGGCAGGCAAGTCTTCGTTCCGGCGAGGAGTTCTTTCCCCGGCGGCGGGTAAGCCCCCGTTCATGTGGGAGGCAGCCATGTGCGAGCCCCCGGGCAGATTGTGATCATCGAGGTCATCTCGACCATCGTCGATCGCGAGTACCATCCGAGGTCCTTGGCTAGACGATGTGTACTGGTATTCCATCACGTTGTCCCCATCGGACGCGACGTGGGTAAGATCTTGATCGTTCTCACGATCAGAGTTCGCAGGAGAGACTCCAACCATGGGGCTAGTCGTTCCTGCCGGGAAGTCGTTGTTCAAGACCAGCTTCCCGCTGAAGGCCCTGGCGCACTCGGTTCTGAAGTGATCTGCTTCGTCGTCCGAGTCCTCTCCAGGGGCGTATTCCCCGAAATCCACTCGATCCGTAACCGGGTACGGGTCCAGAGGGCCAAAGTTGTCGTAGAAACCATGGTCCGAGTACCCAGTACGGGGCGAGATTGCGATCGGTTTTTCTGCCGAGTTTGCTTCCTCCTCCTCGATCGAAACTGGTGAGGGCTGTGCAAACGGTACTGGGATCTGATCGCGCTTAATTGCGCGTCCTGCCGACTCTGATTCTTCCTGGACGGCTTGGTCCGGAGAGGTCCCCACGGTCGGCGCCATCTGTCAACGATCGGTGAATCGGCGATCTTACGGTACTCGTGGAATGAGGATTGCTGGGGGTAGGGACCTCTAGGGCCCAAGTGCCAGGAGATCTGACAGCAGGGGACAGCCATTTTTATACAGGTTCGGGCCTCCCTCAGGATAATAACCCTACGTCCTGATGCTATATATTGATGGAGAACACGCTTACAATGGGGGGTGTATGTTAGTGGCTACCCTAGACCTAATCGTAGACTAAACTAAGCTAACCGCCGGGCTCGACTCCTTCGAGGCAGCGGGTCTTCTAGGGCTTCGCCTCCTGAGATCCTATGCTCCTTGTGCCGCGACTAGATCGATCTGTTGGACTTGTCTTGGCTTAATTTCCCCTCTCCTCCCCTATGGGACTGCTGATCCTTATATAGGGGGTTTCCAGGGTCGTACTGGACGTGGACTTACGTCCGAGTAGGACTCTGGTCTCCTTAAACATCGGGATTGACTTCCTAGTTTAAGGGGAGTCTTCCCTCCTCTAGAGGGGTTACCTTGTCGTCCGGGGATCCTTCCCGGGTACGCTGTACCTTCCTAAAGTCACGGGATTCTGTATACGGATACCCCTAATACGTGGGATACCGTACTATTCATCATCACAATCAGACATTCTTTGAATCCTATAGAACTCAAGATAGTATGACATTTTTATTTGAAAACCGGATGACATGGAACCAACGACTTACATGCTCTACAAAGTAGTGATGCGTGCTGGTCGCTACATAGATGCTATGTGTTTTGGACATAGAAGCAACAGGGCGATAACGAATATAGCAAACACGTCTTCCTACATTTTGTGTCAATGGTTCTTTTACTTCTGTGAATCTTCCTTCTGATCTAAAGATGAAATCCTTAGTAATAGTTGGTTGTATTTGTCCTTTTTTGAAATGATAGCCTCCTTTATTGCAGGATTAATCGCATTTTATATGTTTCAAATATGCTTACTTATATCTGATGGATATTTGCGTCTTCATTTTTAAAATGATAGTAGCAATCATAACATTGCAAACTCATCGACCACCTATAATTCTGTGATATGGCACACCCCTCTCCACATACAGAGACCCCTTGCATAGTTGTTCTCCTTCTTACAAAAAAATCAAAATTTTTAGATGAGAGGGTCCTAAATGAAATTATGAATATTTGAACTGAAGTGTTTTGAACTTGCAGAATTTCATGAACACCGAATTGAGTCATTCAGAAATTTAGGACCATGAAAATCCAATTGAAGAATAAAAATATATTTATTAAGAATAGATATCTAGAGTTTTCAATGACAGCGGCCGCTTGCATCAGCAGGCGAAGGGGTCAGATAAATGGGAGAGAGCGCCTTAGGAGGCAACAGTGTGCAAGGTCATCGGCGCAGAAACGGCTTACAACGACGGTGAAGGGGGTCAAAAAAAAGTGGCGAGAAGGCCTTGCAGGGTGATGATGTGTAGGATCACAGGCATGAAAGCGGCTTGCACGGTGGGAAAAGGGGTTTGAGAGAACTAGAGAAAACACCTCGCGCGATGAAGACTTGCGGGGTGATGGGTGCAGAGAACAGGTGAGAAGAGATGGACGGGGAAGAAAGCATCTATGTCATCCGGATGGTTAAGATTGCACGAATTGGGGACAGACGGGGATTAGACCGATCAGTTGTAATGAGGGTGGCGTGGCCGTGAAGCACCATTAAATTTTCTTTAATATATAACCAACAGGTTGTGTTTCTGAAAAGAACCCCCAGAAAGGAAAAAAACGAAGAGCAAATTAGACAACTCCCAAAGAATCAAGACATGCCTTTGGAACGGCAGAACCCACTGGGGCGTGAACAAGTCCATGACATGGCAGGATGCGGCGAAGCCAGTGACGAGTGGGCTCCGCCACTGCCATTCCCATGTCTCGCGTCGCCTTCTCCCCCATGAGTCTAATGCTGCGCCCACCGCGAGTCCTGATGCCACGCCTACCACGAGGCCCTGCTCCGTGCCCATCACTACTGCTTGCAGCCCGGCCGCCATGAGTCTCGGTGCCGCGCTAATCACCAGTGCCTGCGGCCCAGAAGCAATCAGTGGCAGCTCCGCAGCCACCACCAGTCCTGGAGCTGCGAGCACCACGAACCCTTGCTCCATGCCCACCGCTAGTGCTCACGCCGCGGCCACCACCAGTCCCGGCGCCACGGCCACCACGGCCCCGAACAGAGGCGAGTTCCCCCCCTCCCTCTTTAGTTTTTGTATTGTCTTGGGTGAAGTCGGGTGTGGACGTAGGTTCTTGGCGGGTTCTTGATCTTAATTTAGTTTCTGGATGTGAATCATTTTGTTGCATTAATCTCGTGGTATCGTGGTTTCCTTAAGTTGCTTGTCTGATACAGGAATTCATTTGACCTAGCTTCTTGTTGGCATGGCACATTATTTGAGATACCTTCCTTATGTTGGTTCCTTCTCAATGCTCATAACTAAAGCTGTGCTTCTTCTCAGTAATCTTATTGTTTGCACATTCAATTATTGGGTCTGTCACGCAGTTCTTGATTTACTACTGGCACTGTTTATGAATAGGCAAGAACAGGGGTGCCCTTGAACCTTGATGCGGACATTAAGTTGTGTCAAGTTCAATCATGTGTATGCAATCTAGGATGGAATCCGTCAAAATCATAGCACAGAATAATGAGAAAAATACACACTAGGCATGGGCATTGTTGGGGATGGCTCTCGAGGCGCCCTTACTACCCACACTATGTGAGGACCTATCCACACTCTCTACACTGACGAGCTTTCCTTTTATACTTGGTACTTTGCTTCCGGGTGGCTGCGCCACCCACATTGAATCACAACTCAACAAGCACTAAGTATTAGAAGTATGCAGCTTACTAGGGATACCACTTACACAAGGGAACTCTCTTACTCACTACTAAACTTTGATACATCTCTTTTCTTATGGCTATCCTATCTCTACCTAAAACTCCATGCCACACTCCCTAGTATTTTCTCATACTCATGGTGGCTCATTTTCCTTAGTTGGTTACATGTGAGGGAGGGGTGGCAACCTTATTTATAGGGATACAAGACCGTTGGATTCTTGACACATGTCAAGATCATATCCCTACACTTACAAAAAATTCTTGACACATGTCAAGATCATATCCTAAACTTACAAAATATCTTCTAACTAAAACACTCCCTACATATATCTTGTCTCTAGATTTCTCTACTATTTACGATGAAGCATGGTTAAATATTTATTCTAGAGTCTTCATGGAAAATATCTAGTGTTTTGCAATTTCTCAATATTTTTAGAATCTTCCTACTTTGCCATGAAGAATTGTCTCTAATATCTTCCATGGTAAATATCTAGATATTCATGAGAACTCGCTAATCTTCTAGAATGTTTCCAAGTATGCATAGCTTATTCTCAACACTCCCCCTCAATGCATACTTGTTTGGTGAATCGTCTCCTTGTCGACATCCTTGAATTTTCTAAGCTCTTCCACTTCACCCTTTATTCTTTTCTTCATGTCGCCATGGAGGTTGATTGCCTTCGACTTGGTCCTCATTTTTCTGTAATGACCGAGGCTTATTCTCATTCTTGTTGTAACTTTGTAGCTCATTTTCTTCCTTGTCCTTGTCCACACTTGCCCTTTTGCTACTTCTTTATATGCAGGTAAATAACTTGAGCAAGTGCAGTACTAGCATACCTGAGATCTGGTGGCTTTGATCTCCAACTTCTGCCTCATGCTCCTTAGCCTCCAATGGACTTGGTTGATGATCATCACATATAGAATGATCCATATCTTGTGTCTCCTTCTTCTCCTTGGTGTGCACTGATGAGTCTTCGTGAATAATCTATGTTCCATTTGTAACTTCATTATGCTCATCCTCCACTTGTGGCTTCTCAACATCAGGAGATATATGCTCTATCTCCTCTAACTTAGCATCCTCCTTCTCATCATTGAGAGCCTCCCAACTCTTATCACTGTCATTTCCAAATACTAGAAAACCACCAAGGATATCTTGATTACTCACCTCCATGGAGAAGCCACCTTTTGCATCCCATTCTTCTTGTTCATCAGTTTCTTCTAAAGTTGATGGATGATCACTCTCCGTCAAGTCTTCTTCGAAGTAGACTATATCTTCCTCTAAGCAGATTGCTGCCTCAGCATCCCACTCCTCTTCGCTTATGCATTCCTCCACAATCACATCCGTAGTAGCCACATTTCCTTCTGAGCACCTCTTGGGGCTCCAACAGTCCATAGCAAGATGACCTCTCTTGCCACACTTGAAGCACTCACCTCTCTTCCTTCTTTCTTCTACTAGCTCTTGCTGATCTTCATCTCTCCTTCTTTGAGCTCCCGGAGTAGCTGCTCTCCTTTGGCACCACTTTCTTCTCTTGCCCACTTCACCTTCGCCGCTTCTTGGCCTCTAAGTGGACTCTTCTTGTTGACGAAAAGTGCCTCCTTTTCATCCTACTCTCTCAAGGTGATGTTGCTCATCTGCTTGGCTAATTTGCCCATCTTCATCCTACTCTCTCAAGGTGAGACAAGTTCTCCAACTCAACCAAGGAAGGCTGTGTTAGTCATCCCCTAACTGCGGCCATAAACCCATTGTACTCAGGTCTTAGGTCATGGATGATCATCCTCCTCATCCTTGTCTCACTGATCTTCTCCTCAGGATTAAGCTGGCATATCTCACGGTAAATATTCTTTACTTTTGTAAAGTATTCACTAATACTCAGAGTGCCTTGTGAGATACCTGCAAGCTCGTTTTCCAGGAGTTGGAGTCGCGTTTCCTTCTTCTTCGAGAATAGCTTCGCCAATGTCTCCCAAGTCGCCTTCGGTGTCACCGCGTCTTGTATGTGCTCCACAAGGTCCTCCTCGATCGTGGTTTTTAACACGAACATAGCGTTGCTTGCCTTGATACACCACTTCCGCAAGGCTTCTACATTCTCTGGAGGAGTTATCTCGGTGCCTGCAACAACCTCCCATAAGTCCTGACCTTGTAGGTAGGACTCCATGCAGGTCTCCCAATAGCCGTAGTTGTGGCTATTAAGCCTCTTCAAGCCACTACTTACGCTCATGAGATCTGCCATCTCAACTGACGCCTAGCATCCTTCGCTTGGTCTCAAACCAGCGATCTTCATAGTCCTAGGACTATGCTCCGGTAGAATCTCCCCTTAGCGTCTCTCAGTGACACACTATGTAAGCACCCAACGCTTACGAAAAACTACACTGACCAATGTAAGTGCCCAGCACTCATCTAAGACTCCTCCCACTCTCGATAGTCCCGGACCACCTGCTCTGGTACCAACTATTGGGGATGGCTCTCGAGGTGGCCCTTACTACCCACACTATGTGAGGATCTATGCACACTTTCTACACCAATTAGCTTTCCTTCTATACTTGGTACTTTGCTTCCAGGTGGCTGCGCCATTCACATTAATCACAACTCAATAAATACTAAGTATTAGAAGTATGCGGCTTACCGGGGAGACCACTTACACAAAAAAACTTTCTTATTCACTATTAAAACTTTGATACAACTCTTTTCTTGTGGCTATCCTATCTCTACCTAAAACTCCATGCCGCAGGCATGCACAACACAATAATAGTAATACACACGGGATTTATGCAGCAGGAGCAAATAGCATGGAGACAAACTACCTTGATATATTATATAATCCTTCCAGGATCAAAACAAGATCTACAGCAAGACTGCTTGCCATCCATGTTACCTATGCCACGCAAACAATCATCAATAGTGGCAGCACATGAGATCAACACTACCAAAACACACACTAGTATGCCCCTGTTTTTTTCACTGCATTACCCTTTGGTTAGGAATTAGGAGAATAAATATTTACTGCTCTGGTTTCTCAACACCAGTGGGTTAGCATCCTAAGATATGCAAGCTGCGACAAGTGTCCCAGTCGCCAGCTCAGGGACCAGGTTATTATTTCGCTTCTGGTTCTGGTCGTCCCAAACCAAGCACATACGCTGCAAAAGACACATGGATATAAGGATTTAGGGAATCAAGTCTGTCATACAAGTAAGGAAATATGCAAGTCCTTCCATAGGATTGCAAAAAGAAGCAAATACTGTACAAAAACTATCAAAAAATTAAGAGTTAGGATTGAACCTCCAATTTCATACTAGCTCCTTGCCTATCGGAGCTGAAATGATGAATACCAGACTGCAAAAATTGACATCTGTTGGCATATCATAATTATTAGATATCTTCAAGATATTAGTCATGTGATTTTAATTAACAGGAGAAAATAGGGGAAGAGAAGCAGGGAAAAAGGGAGTCTCCTTCTGAACTCCTAAAGTCTTCTGATGACAATTTGGAAGCCTACGGGGAAGATAATAAAGAGGGCCTAGCTCATCCACTGAAGTCCAAATGTCAGGTCTTAAAGCAAATGTGCTAATTAAGGTCTTCTAACAACTTAATTGTGTTGTAGAGGACTATTTTTGTTGAAATTCCTAGTTAGGCTGACAGGTTTCACTTGTGCTTGTCTTTTATTATGTCATATCGAGGAGAGCTCTTACACTTCTTGCTTGAATCCTGAAATATGGGTCGTCTATGGCTATGTAACTTTTACTTGAATTCTGAACCCTGAAATATAGATACTTGCTATGTTTGATTGCTGTTTGGTTGCCTGAACCATCCTTATATATAATTACAGTTTCTCAAAATTTTCTGTTGACCATTTCTAGTTTGGTTACTTTAAGCCAGCTTTTATCTTCTTCGATATGTATTTTTTGGTGTTCTGTAGATGTGCATGTTAATGAGTAAATCGGTCATTAGATATCAATCATGTTCTATACAGTGTTTTTTAAAGATTCTAAAATACGATTGGTCTTTCGTTGGGGTCTGTTGTAACAGGCTGTTTGAGTATATTTTAAGACTACAACAAAGCTCCATTGTAGCCATCAACTGGTCCTTATGGCCAGAACTTGCAAGGCCTGACTTCACATTATAGATTAGTGATCTATCCATTGAAACTATCAAATAATTGTCTTTTGATGGCTTAAAATGCACATGACCTTCTGATCATTCATTAGCTTTAATTTGTTGGTGCCTTTTCAATGTTCATAACTTTGTTTGCATAATCTAACCCTGTCCTGTGCCATCAATTTTCTCTAGATAAAAGCAGATAATCAATGTGAAAATGTTGGCATGAAGGATAAATGTAATAAGAGAGAACAGGATGGCATTATTCCAACAGGATCAATACAAACAAGATTACCTCCTGGGATAACGCCAAGGGATGAGGTGTGAACTGAATGCTACACTCCTTATCAACATGCTGATGGTAGTTATTTACCTTGTGGCATTGTTTCATTTAATGGCAGTTAAGAGCAGTACTGGCAGTAAGCATCATAAGAGATTTATGACTGTTCTGGTCAGTGGTATGAGTGATCTCCTTAACTGTGATCCAGATACCACAATGGTTGAGTTCGAGAGTCATGTTGGAGGAAAGGAACTGGCCCGTCTCCTCAGGCTTGCGTTAGCGAGGGAATTCAAACATTTTGTTCCTAACCACACGCTGGCTCGTGCGGAATTGCATTACATATGCAATAGCTGTGAGGAAAAGCTGTATGGGTAATCTAAAAGCCCAAACAGAGAAACTGTTAGGAAGTGACAGATGTAAGAAGAAGTGATCATGCAGAGATCAAAATGGTGTAGCAACTGCTGGTTATGATGGATGTGAATGTTTGTGGAGACATGGGGCATCATTTTGGTGCACTGTCAAAAAAAAATTTAATGGTTGTTCTGTAATGCATTTTTGATGGAGGCAGCACCAGCAATTTACTACTGATGGCATACCAGAGCTTTGCTGCTATAATAGGGACCAACACACATAATCTCTTTACATATAAAAACTACATCCTCAGGAAAGCTCCATTGATATCGAGATGAACAGACAGTGTTTGGTGTACTTTCCTTGACATTTTGGATGTTCACACTTGTTCTTGTGCTCAAGTATGTCTTGGTAGCCTTGAAAATTTGATGATAATGGCAAAGGTACATGATAATCCCTTTCTAAACAACTGGTCAATCGCTCAATGTTGTTATGCTTGGCATTGCTGTGTAGATATTCATTAAGATGGCACATGGTTCTAATTGGTTGGAAATTTTATTTGAACGAAGTTAAGTTTACATTATTTATCATCCTGATGTATCAGCTTATCAAAAATTTACCAGTTAATATAGCTTCTTTTAAACCTGCTTGCTTTGCTTGTTCTTTTCTTGCAATCCTATCATCTATGTCCCCACTGCATGTTCAAGTTACTATTTTACAGGATCACAAGTACAACTCATTTGTAGGAACTCATTACTCCTTACTGCAACAATAGTAAAACAAATCTGTCATCTGGTAGTTGTGGATACTGTTAGTTGCAAGTCTACAATGATTTGCATATTACCTTCAAAAATATGTTTGAGTACAATCTTTTCTATTTTTAATTGTTTTTCTTTTTCTGAATGAACTAAAAGGAGTGCCTTTTGGGCTATGTTTTCATCATGTTTAGTCATCTCGATACACTCAATTTAGTGCCCAGGGCACATAAGCTTGGCAAGATACACAGTAACGTGCAAAATTTAAGGTCCATTGCATGTTATGGGGAAAATTAGGTGCATGCCATTGAAATCCCTTGTTCTGCAGATTCAGAGATTTACACCCGTTTTGTCAAAAAGGAAATTTCATCCGTTAGAAACAAAATTGTATGACACTCTGGCTGCCATGCATTGTAATAAAATAACACTACCATATGGCAGCCTTTCTTATACAGTACTTGTTAAATGTAGCTTGTCATAGACTAGTTTGTGTTTACTTTTTTTGCCAGATAGGTTTTACCATTTTGATATGATGAAGTTATGCACCATAGTTTTTTTTTCTGAACACCATTGGTCCCATTATATTTTTGGGCTTCACTGCAATGCACACATTTCATTTGCTACACAACTTCTATTGCACTCATTTCATGCATGGTCTTCATCAAGGTTGTCACTGTACTCAGCCAGGGTGTTAGCTTGCTCCACAAGCTCATGTTGTTCACACTTTTATTTGCCGATGATCTCATTATCAACCTAGATCTGAATTTTATGGTTTCTTGAGGATAAATTTACAACTAAACTAAGTAATTGGAAAGATAATAGACTCATTTATGCTGGTAGACTCACTCTCTTAAAATTGTAAAATTGTATTGTTTCCTACATGTTTCATTAAAAAGCTCATTAATGAATAACACAAAGTTCCAAATGGTGTAAAATGTATTACTCCATCCATTCATAAATAAATGACATTTTGGACATGCACACGGTCTCCAACATGCAACTTTAATCATTATTTTTCACACGAATATGTTAGTAAAACATTATAAAATTATCATATTTTAAAAATATTTTTCATGACAAATCTAATAATACTAGTTTTACTTGATTAATCTAAACATATCTTTACATACTACAAGTCTGAAGTTAAAGAAGTTTAACTGTACGCTTTCTAGAATGTCTATTTACAAATGGAGATAGTACAATCTTTGTGATGGCATATAATTAATTTTTGCAATTATAATCTTCATCTTAATGCTAATCATTCTACAAACCCTCCTGTCCTCTGGCATACGGACGCTGCTGGGAGTGCTTTAGGGAAATCAGGCGTTGGAATCTTCATCCAGGTAAGCACTACTTATTTGCAACGCAGGTTACTCATTCATGCCAAGGCAAAGAATACCACTTCTAAACTTCAGGAAGCTCTAGCCCTTCATCATGAGGTATCAATTGCTCAGATCTTGCAGGCCCAGTACTACAATTTTGCTTATGGCAATTAGGTTCTAATAAGAGCGCTTAGTAGTGCTGATCCAAGCTGAAATGCCCGGGAGACTGGAGGGTAAGACGCCTTCCCTTGTAAATCAAAGAACATGTCACTCCTACTCAGATCACATTCAGATATATAGGGAGACAACGCAACCAGCAAGCTGATACTTTAGCCTAAAATACTCTTCGTCTAAGTAATCTTCAATGTATTACAGAATGCTCAAATATTTAACATGCTGGCTGCTGACCATGTTTGGCTGCTCTTTGTCCTAATCTGCCTCGTGGTAAAATGCTGTAATTTTTATGATTATACGAATGAATCCAGCCCCATTGGGGTGTTTACCCTTCCAAAAAAAGAAGAGAAAGAGAAACATAATTTCACTTCGAGTAGATGCAAGATCCATTTTATTCGAGAATTGGACTATACATATTACTTCAAACTAAACTTACAAACATGTTTTACATAGGTCAAATTTTCGCTGCTTGAGATCTGGACCAATATCTCCCAGGCCTGACCATTCTCCTCACCACCATTTTATCAACTGCGAGCTACTAGCATTCTTGCTGGGGAGATTTGATCTTTTCCCCAAAATTGGTGAGCCTTTGACATTTCTCCATAAGTTGGTGAGCCTTTGATTATATCCCCTAAGTTGGTTGTCTACTTTGTCGATTTGTCCATAGGAATAATTTCACAAAATTAAACCACTTAACTCTCTGAGCAACATAGATGGTCGTTGGTTATGAACCTCAGACCCTCCGAATCATGGATCCGGAGGTTTTGGATAGACAAAACAAAGATGCATAATGGCTAGTTTTGAGAGTCCTCTATATATACCTCCTCCACTCTCCAAGTGAGAGTGGGTTGCAAAAATTCATTCCCTCCTCTTGAACTCTTGAGTTCTTCACTTCCCGAGGAAAGAAAAGAGATGAGAGGGATTTGGGATTTGTTGAGCATCCAATCAATCCGATCATCTCCAAGAAAAGACATAAGCTTTTTATAGTCTACAATCATGTGTGAAGCACCCCAGGTGTTTGTGAAGGCAAAGGATCCTCCTACAGTGAGGTAAGGATCACCAAGAGGAGAGGGGGCTTCACTTCGGCAATTTTGAGGGAAGAGCATGATTTAGAGCCGGTTTCGATCATTGGGATCAAGCTTCCTCAATGAAGATGTATGATTATGCCAAGAATTTAAACTTTGACAACAAATCATCATGTGTCACCCCTTTGGTTCTTTTGATTCTCACATTTACTTCCACAAATTTACAATTGTTGTGTTGATTTGTATATCGTAGGTTGCATATCTTGTTTTGCATCTTGATTGCCTAGCATATTTAAATTTTGTTAATCATCTATTCACAACACCGTACCACCTCCCCCTCCCGATCTAGCCAATAGCCTTGATCCACAATAGTATTAGAGCTTGATCTCTCATTGATTAGGCTTCATGTCCTAAAGAAAGGATGTCAACCAGCGTGGATATGCATTATGGTAGAGGTTGATACTGCAATTTGAAACTTTCTGCTACTCCCTAAGGATCAACTGATAGGCGCTCCTAACCAAGAAAATACTAGGCAACATGCCGATTGCTTGGGATTTTGATACGTAAAACAACATCAGGGTCATGTGGTAAGAAAATCTATTAGACAAGTTGGTCATTCCATTGATCAGAATTCTCACACTTAACATTAGCCACCCATTTAAACCTCAAAAAAATTAGGTCAGCCCAAGATCTTCGAAGCATCTCCAAGAGGCACCTAATTGTCACATCAAATGCGAATCTTGCTCCCAAATCTGTCGGGCCCAAAATCCATAACATGAAATCTTAAGTGAAATCAACCGCTAAATCGAAACGTCAACTCCGACCTCAATCATTGGGCACAAATTCCAAGAGGAGTGGAGTGATATGGCTTTGAATAGCCCGAGACGTCAATCCCGAACTTGCTCCGGCAATTTAATACATAGATTAAGTAGGATGATATGGTCTTCTCACTCTTTTCTCACTAAGCCAGAACATCAATCCTAACTTTTCTCGACAAATTAATACTCGGATGGAGTAGGATAATATAGTTCTCAAATTCTCAGTGGAAGAGTCACTTCACATGGGTGTGATTACACCTAACAACTCTATAATATAGACTCTGAAATCCTACCCGCACCATCATACACGCAAGGCATATGAGGCAGGTAAGAACAAACAAGCATCACAACAGTAACTATAAGACTGAAACTACAATAATACTAGTAGTTTTTAGAAACTTAACAATATATTCATACAGAGGTTCAAATACACATCTAAAGATTTAGAGGTGGCTAAGAAGCCACAAGGTAAGGCCAAAAGTAGCAGCAAAAAGAAACCAAGCTGTTGAAGCTGGCCAGGACCACTGCCTGGGATTCCCAGCAACTAGTCATCGTTGGCGTCGGTCTCTAGGTAGAAATCATCTTCTGAGGGGATGATTTCCTCTACAAAAAATGTCAACGGTTACAAGATGAGTACAAAATTGTATCGACAAGACTTACAAGAAAAAATAGTAATAGATGTAATCATGTATCAACAAAGGGGTGATTGTGGACTATTTGCAAAAAGCGAACTATTCATTTGATGATACTCTTAATGAGGATAAATTGACTACCAGATTTCTCTTAAAGGGGATGAGTCGAATTCTTCATGATAATCCTACTGCAGATCACCATACACTTAACCCATTGACTCTCCTTCAACCAAATATGAGGAAGCAGTCGCTAACTTCTCTGCTCTAGATTTGACGTGTTTTAGAGTAACATTGTAGTTATCAAATTCGACGCAGGTAATCACCAAGTTGCCCATAACCACGAATACGGCTATTCAATAGTTTAAACCCTGCAGGTGTGTACATCTTTACTTACATGTATCAATAGACTCTTAACACTAGATTATTCACACACTTTACTAGGTGTGTTGGCAGAGGGTGATTGAACACGACTTTTACAATGCTTTCGACCGTAGGTATGAGCCATCTTTACGGGCCAATCCATGTACACCAGTCTGACCGTAACCTCGACATGGTCCCATAAGTTGTGAATCGAGGTACATTCCCAGCCTCTCAAGCTGTGTGTCCACTCCACCCTTATATTGAGATACCGCACCATGTCAAATCATTTTTTACCCACACGGCAAATGGAAATGACAAATTAATGCAGCTCATACACTAAGAGTAGGTAAATTATTTAGTCGTGGGTGGCCCATTACACCATTCGTGTAGAAGTACGTAAATCTTGGGTCAATGTATATCGGAAACCAACTTTGCGGGAAAACAAAACAACCCACCATGCTCCTAGCCATGGCCTCTCGTCTAAACTAATAATGATTAGTCAAATTCATTAATTACTTCCCAATGATCAACCACCTACCAGCTAACTCACCCATTCTGTGTTGGTTTTTCTACCATCCAAGGAATTACGACTTTACATGTCTAAGCATGTCTAAGCATAACATAACATCATAAGCAGTATAAAGGTTTCAACTATACTACTCTAATTAGGTTGGTGGTGTGGTGGTGTTGGTTAGGGTGACAAGGTAGGTTCGTATAAAGGATAAGGTTAACTACTTATGGGGAACATATAATTTAAACGCATGCGATAACAAATTGAAAAACAAATAATACTTTGCAAGTAGTAGGTATTTGCAACATGTTCAAAGGGGCCGCTTGCTTTGTTGCTCAGCAACTAGGTCTTGCTTGTGATCGAAGTTATGAGCTTTGGGATCTTCCAGCTCTATCGTGAAGAAGAATCAAAAACACCAAAAAAAGGGTACACCATTGAACATTAAAATGATGAACACTGGCATGATGTGAGATGTATGTCATGGCATAGAGTGCTCAAAATAAAGACTAATGCAAGTGGAATCAATGATCTCCGGCTGATCGAGAAACCCTAATTAGAGTTTTTAGCTATTTATATTTTTCCTACCATGCAATCATGTATGAAAATGACATATTTGGATAGCATTTATTTTCTGAACATTTTGATATATTATTTGTATTTTTCTGATTAAAATTTGATTTATCATGATTTTTATAAGGTTTTAATCATTTAAAAAGCCCTTTTGGTCGACTAATATTTAGCCTCAGAGACTGACATATGGGCCTTAGGTCAACGCGTGGTCAAAGTTGACTCGAGTCAATGAAAGTGGGGCCCACTATCATAAAATTTATATTTCCTTTTATTTCTTTTATCTTAATTCTTACACGTGGGTCCTACATGTCATAGACAGAGACGAAATATTAATTAATCAGTTCAATTAACCCGCATTAATCATAGTTTATTAATTAGCAATTATTACTTAGTATTAATTTTAGTCATTAATTACATTAATCATTAATTAAGTCATAACGCTGTCGAGAATGCATTAATTATGTTGGAACAGTTAACTCCATACATTAGCATTAAGTACATTATATTAATCGTAGTCATTAACCAACATTAATGAGGTCGGGATATTTTATCATGTCACTGATTATGTCTTAGTCGACCATTATATGGTCATTAAGGATCATGATTAAGTTGTCTGGCCGGCTGGTCTGGTCAGACTGCGTGCACCTGCCAGTCTAACCGGCCGCAGTAATGCTGGTGGGTTGCGGTAGGGTTGGTGGCGCTGCCGGACCCCAGGATCGATAACAGGGACGCTTAAGTGAAATCACTCGCTAAGTCGAAACGTCAATTCCGACCTCAACTCTCGGGTATCACTTCCGAGAGGAGTGGAGTGATATGGCTTCGAATAGCCCGAGACATCAACCCCAAAGCTTACTCCGGCAAATTAATGCACGGAGTAGTAGGGTGATATGGTCTCCTCACTCTTTCCCCACTGAGCCGGAACATCAACCTCGAACTCGTCCCGGCAAATTAATGCACGGCTGGAGTAGGATGATGTAGTTCCCGAACTCTCAGTGGGAGAGTCACTTCACAGGGGTGATTAAACCTAGCAACTCCGTGTTATAAACCCTGAAATCCTACCCGCATCATGCGCTTCAACCATACACGCACTGCACATGAGATGGGGGAGAACAAACCGGTATCATAACATCAACTCTACGACTGAGACTGCAATAATACTAATTGTTCGGAAACTTAACAACATAGTACACACCAAAAGTTAATTACACAGCGAAAGAGTATATATATGGCTACGAAGCCGAAAGGGTAGGGCCAAAAGTGGCGGCAAAATAAACCGAGCTGTCGAACCCTGGGCAGGACCACTGCCTGGGATCACTAGCGACTAGTCGATGTCGGTGTCGATCTCTACGTAGAAACCATCCGTGGAGGGAATGGTCTCTTCTGCACGAAAATCATCAACAACTGCAAGGTGAGTACAAGATTGTACTCCGCAAGACTTACAAGGGGAAATTAGTAATAGATGCATCAGGTTTCAACAAAGGGCTATTTGTGGACTGATTTGTGGAAAGCTGATTTGTTCTTTCAACAATACCTGTAAGTAGATTGAAATCCGTCTACCGGAATGCTTTTCAAGGAGATGAGCTGAAACTACATAGTGCAATCTAAAGCAGACCATTGAACACATAAAACCCTCGATTCTTCCTCGACCACCAGGGAGGAAGCAATCGCTAATACCTCATCCTTAGAGTGGGCAAGTTTTAGTTTAATGTTGTAGTTGTCTAATTCGATGCGGATTCTTACCAAACTGTCCATAACCGCGGACTCGGCTATTCAAATAGTTTAAACCTTGCAGGGGTGTACATCTTTACCTACACGTATCAATCGACTCTTAATGCTGGGCCCCAGGCCACGACACACTTCACGAGTTGTGCTAGCAGAGTGTGATTGAACACGACCTTTACCATGTGTTCAACTTAAGCCTGAGCCGCCCTGATGGTCTAATCCGTGTACACCAGCCCGGCCGGTACTCCGGCACGGTCCCAACAGTTGTATCAAGTGATACATCCTCGGTCCCAGACCGTGTGTAACCCTTACACCTATATTGAAATGTCACAGCACACCCTTTTCCACTCACACCGCAAATGAAATAGCAAACTATGCGGCTCATGACTTAAGTCTAGACAATTTATTCGGTGGTGGGTGGCCCATTATACCACCCGCATAGAAGTATGCGAATCTTGGTTCAAAAGGACATCGGAAACCGGTATGTAACATCTTCGATTTTTGAGGGCTTGAATTTTTTTTAAAAGAAAGAGGATGTGCAACTAAGTAATATGTTCATATGTATTTTATTTGAATTTTATTTCAAATTAAGTTAAGTCTTTGGAATTAATTTGAGAGCTATAAGTGTGTTTTTGATTTTTATATTGATCATCATTTAAAAATTTACCACCAAAATATTTTTATTGAGTTCCCCATGCTCAATTGATTTACTGGAATTTTTCCACAATTTTTAGACCATATTTAGAGCTGCTTTGAATTTATTTGCTTTTCTACCTTTTTTTAATCCAAAAATAAAAAAAGTCTTGCGGGCCAGCTGCCCGTGCGCATGCATGCATGCATGCAGCTCGGCTGCATGCCCAGCGCCGGGCGCATTAATGCCAGCCATTTCGTTTGCTGCGATTAAAATTCTGGTGATTAGCATAATTTCTTGATTATTTCCTCCTCTTTTAATTCTTCGATAAGTCAGTGTTTCTTGCCTCTTCTCCTCCCCTTCTCTCCCTATAAAAACCCCCTCTCCCCTAGGGTTTTCCCCTTTGATTTCTTCACCCATTTTTTCTTCCTCCACCACTTCTTCTCCTCCAACTCCGGCGACAACTCCGGCGAGGAATTCTGGCCACACCGACGCACCCCTACACCAAGGCTTGCTGTTGGAGCTTCTCCACGCCGGCTCGCATCTCCTACCGCAACAAATCGCAAGTTTCGTCCACGACTCCGACCGTACCGCGAGCTCTTCTCCAACTCCGACAACCTTTCTCTCTCCTCGATTTCTCCACCCTCGGTAAGCCTCTCTCCAATCCCTCTCCGAGGTAGTCTCACACCAACCCGAGCAACACTTCCCCTCAACCAATTTCATCCTTCACCATTGATTCAACCATGGATTGATTGTTCTTCCCAAACCCTATTTTTGCTCTCTGTACTGTAGCGTGAACAGTACACTCACCTGTACAGTAAACACTTCCATCCAATTTTGGCCCACATCCAATCCATGTCCGATCTTAGATCTCAGTAGTAAAATAGAACCCTTGGAACCCCACGAATCCAATGGTGCAATCGGATTTTTAATCCGATCGCCGAATTTTGAAATATATTTAAATTGGTATGAAATTTGAACTAATTTCGTGATATCTTTGTACTGGATGATTATTTTGGAGTGAATCTTTTTTTGTAGATTACTAGTATGATAGGGAGTGCTTCTGAAAATTTTAATAATTTTTGGATTAGCGTAGAATTTCCTAGAATTAAATTAAGCTTTATTTTAATTATTAAAAATGGAAATGCTCTCTGTTATTTTTATTCACTTTTTGCCTAGGATCAGAGAACCCTAGAACTCATTTACCATGTAAACCAAAATATTTTTCCTGCATTAGTTTGAGCTATAGAAATCAAGATGTGTTCTAGATCTATTTAAAATTGTTATTTAAATTCTGTTTTAGTAATAGATCCTTTATAAATCTGTTTTTGCTATTAAAAATTTATGTCCAGTACCCAATAAATCATGTTATATTCTAGGAATGGTTTCAAGTCATTAGAACCCATTTGGCATGATTAAATAATGTTTTACCATGCTTTTAGGGTAATTTTCATGCTTAGAATAATAGTTATAATTACTTAAATTGTAATTCCAGAAGACTTGCAAACATGAAATGTCTCTAGAATTAGTATAATGACATCTTGACCCAATTTCATGATTTATTGATGTTAATTATAATTTTCTACTTAATTGTTACACTAGAAATGCTAGTAATTGCCGTAATTATTTAATGTTCAGATTAAAAGGTATTATTAAATAATTTTTGGTAATGTTCTAGTACTGTTAACATGTTTCAAGATGATCCATGCTTAGTTAGCTCATGCCAATGATAGAGAATAGCTTTATGGTTAAATTCTAGTCTTTAAAATATTAGAAAAGCATGTGTAAGTCTAGTTATATGTTGATAATCTATTTTCTTACTGTTGTTAACCATTATAAATATTTAGGATTCACCTAAATATTTATTTGTGCTTAATTGTGAATCGGTTATACCTTTTGTCATGATAAATAGCATGTTAGGGTGTGTGTATGTATATGATTGTCTATTTTAATACCCAGAAGTGGATATATGTTAGTTATATATGTTGTATATGGTTATGGCCAATCCTAGAAGACCATTCTTTCTTCGCGATGACGCTATCGCGCCATCGTTCCATTCCACCTCAGCTTACCTTCGTCGTGCTTCTTCTCGTGTTGCTTCCGAGTTATTCTTATTGGAGTTGGTTATTTATTTGTTTTGCTCGTTGCGTTGCGTCAATAGGAAGTGAAGAGACCGATCCGGCAATCGAAGCAGCTAAAGGAGAGTTCTACCACGAAGGCATGCCCCTTTTCTTGATCATATTTGATCCTATATTTTTGAAGTCATTATATTTTGTTATTTACAAACATGCATGCTGTTTTTAAATCCAGTAGTTAGCGTGTCGATTGACACACTTTTACCCTGTCCGCTTTCGCCCTTTATACTTGATACCCTGAGTAGATTAGTAGATTTTATTCTGAATAGAGTAGAGATATGCTTAGCCATGCTTAAATTCATCATTAGGTTGTTTTGATTTGCCTCTACGGAGGAATGAATATCGGATCGATGATCCTCGTTGAAACCTGTTGAGCTCGCTGAGTTAGGGCCGGATGCCCGATGATTCCCTCTCTCTCTCTATTCTTTCTATTCTACTCTGGGTGAAACTTACCATCTAATATGGTGCGGGCGACAGCTGGATCATGTGATGAAGGAGCATATGGTTGCCTACTCGCAGAAGGCCGGTTTAAAGGAACCATGGGTCGTCCGTACCGCATAAGGCCGAAGTCATGTAATTGGAGAATTGTGTCAACAGTACAACCACATGCTATATGGGCACTGGCTTAGTCAAGTAGGTTAGTCAGTCTTTGGTGCCGATGATGCTGTACCACAGAAGGCGTGGATGTAGCGACGAGGATCCTCGGCACAGATGGGGGAACGGAGGGCGGGGATGTACTCTTGACTCCGGGCCAGACCCGGTGGGCACGTCACACCTTAGGGAGACCTAGCTAAAAGACCTCGTCACAATCTCCCTGCTGGTACACCGATAGGTGTGTACTACGCTGGCGACGGCTAGTGGCAACAAGACGAGATTGTGTCGTGTGGGTAAAGTGTACACACTCTGCCGAGTTAAAACTAATCGATTAGCCGTGTCCACGGTCATGGACAGCACATGCCTCATTCTTGATGAAAAGGACCTGTCCCTCTCTCCCTTGCTACTTCCCTCTACCCCTATGCTGATGAACCTATGATCGAGCTAAGGCGGGAGTTCCTTGCTCGAATGTGTTGGTCGTGGACCACACCTGATGAAAAACACCCCTGTTAATAAAATTGTTTTGCATCAAAATGCTGTCTTTGAATCTACCCTAATATTTCAACTAAAACCGCATTTATGCAAATCAACCCTAAAGCTTTCCTTTGAAGTCTTGCATATAGTATGGTAGGACCATTTGCTGCCAGGTGGCTTGCTGAGTACGTGAAGTACTCACCATGCATGTGTTTCATGGTGGTGTGCCGAGGATTATGCTGAAGAAGGCGCCGATGAAGACTTCTTCTATGATGAACCCGAGGAATAGGTCGCGTGGGCTTCCGTCAATTTGCCTGTGGCACGGATGGAGCCGCTTCGCTTTTATTTCCGCTGTTTCCTCTGATGTAATAAATGTCTCTAAGACATGGAACTATGTAAGCCGTGTGGCATATTGTACTCAAATTATGTTTTTATCTTGAATGCATGTGATGTTATTCATTTCGCTTGTGTACCGTCAGCATGATCCTGGGACTAATGAGGAAGTACACAAGGGGGTCTGGTAATTGAAACCAAGTCCCACACGGTCCTTGTGGGAAAAATGAGACAACCCACCATGCTCCCAGCATGGCCTCTCGTCTAAGCCCGATTGTTATTAGTCAGATTTATTAAGCACTTCCCGGTGAACACCCACCTATCCTTTAACCCATCCAGAGTGTTGTGTTTTTTCTGCCATCCTAGAAATTACGACTTTGACATAACTAAGCAAGTCTAAGCATCATTAGCTATATAAGCAATATTAAAACAACAAGTAATCTACTCTAAATAGGTTGGGATGGTCGGTGGTGTTGATTGAGTGACAAAGTAAGTTTTATGCAGAGAATAGGGCTAGCACTTAACATAAAATATCAGTTGATCGCATGCAATACGGTTTTGAAAATAAATAGTAAATTGCAAATAATAGGTTATCCGCAAGATGTTCAAAGCAGGCTGCTTGCCTTGCAGTTCCCGCTACTAAGTCCTGTTCCTGCTCAGGATTATACTCGTCGAGGTCTTCCGGTCCTATCGGAAAGAACGAAAACACTAGACAACAGATGCAATAATAAATACCGTGATGAAGAACATCAGCATGATATGAAGTGTATGCCATGTCCTAAAGGGTGCAAAATCGAGACTAATGTTGGTGGAATCAATTTAATCGGAGTCCGGACGCTCGAGATATCGCGATCCGAAATTCTCTGGCTAATCGGGGAAACCCTAATTTGAGTTTTTAGCCAATTTTATTTTTCCTAGCATGCAAACATGGATGAAAATGACATATTTGGATAGCTCTCATTTTTCTGAACATTTTGATATATTATCTGTATTTTTTTGATTAAAGATGAATTTTCTAAGGTTTAATCCATTTAAATCCTTTTTTTGTATTTTTCTCAGTAAAGAAAATTAATAAATAAATTATAAATACTTTTGTTACTCAGCTCATTACTAGCCTTAGAGGCTGACAGTGGGCCCCTCGGTCAACTCGGGTCAAAGTTGACCGAGTCAATGACAAGTGGGGCCCACTTGTCATATTATCCTTTTTCTTTTAATCTTTTTTTTAAATCTGACCCGTGGGACCCGTATGTCATTGAGACAGCCGAAATAAACCATTTATTACACTGATTAGCTCTTAATGACGGTAATTAAGCTATCGGATTAGCATTATTGCTAATCATTAGCAATCAATATGTCTGATCAATAAATAGGGGTATTAAATACACTTTAGTAATAATTGCTCAGGATTAGCACTAATGGTGTTGTTAGGACCCCATTAGTAGGGCACTTAACGCCTGGATTGGTCCGGTCGGACCCGGCCGTTGGCTCGGCCGACCGTGGCGAGGCAGGGTGGCGCTGCCGGGGCGGCGGGGTCCCGGGACGGCAGCGGCTTACCGACGACGAGGCGAGGACGAGGCGATGCCGGGGCTCGGGTCGGGCGGCGGTGGAGGCGGGGTAGCTCGGGGTGGCCGGGGCGACGTTGGTGAGGCGGCGGGGATGGCCGGGCGGCGAGGCTCCGCGACGGGGGCGGCGAAGCTCAGGGAGACGGCCGACGGAGGAGGTGAGGAGAGGTGGGTGGGACGGAGGCGACTGGGGCGACGAGGGCGGTGAAGCCGAACAGCGGAGGGCGAGCTCCGGTGGCGGCATGGTGGAGAATGGGATGGCGGGAACCGAGGCGGCGGGGAAGGAGCTCCGTGGCGAGGCAGCGACGGCAAGCACCGAAGGAAGAGAGCGGCGCAGGGGGACGACGACGACGGGGGTGACGAGGTGAGCTCGGCCGGCTTCGGTGGAGGAGCTTGGTGAGCTACCGGAAGGGAGAGAGAAAACGGAGGGAGGAAGAGGGGACGGTGCGGCCGAGAGGGAGCTTGGGGCGGCGAGATGGGGGAGCTCGGTCGGGAGAGATGGCGCAGGGAGAAAATGGAAGGGAAGAGAGGGGTGGGCTGGCCGAGGAGGGTTTTATACGGGGAGGCGACGAGACCGAAGCGGGGGAAGGCCGGTGCGGTGGCAGCACGGGAAGAGCGGCGGCGGGTAGAAGAGAGAGTGGGAGGAAGAAGGGAGGCGGGGCAGGCCGGTGCGGGCCGAAGGGGGAAGTGGGCCGGGGGGGGAAAGGGAGGCCCAGGTGGGGGAGGAAGGAGCGGGCCAGGAGAGAGGGCCCATCCGGGGGGGTTAGAATAGGTTTTGTTTTATTTTTTTTGATTTTGTTTTTTGATTTCTTTTGAATTTGCTCTAATTCAGTTGAATACAAACTAAAGTTTCATGTTCTCAAATTATGCTTTACAAATTTCAAATAGATTTCAAGCCTTACTTTAGGATTCGAATTCAAATTTGAAATGCGTGGACATGCATATGCTATGATGCACAATCAACATGAATTAAAGTGGGGATGTTATAGGCGCAAGGGAGGGGGAGCAAGGGCCGGGCTTACCGAAGCGGAGGTGTGAGGGAAGGAGGCAGCAAGGCTCCTACGATGGAGAGTGGTGGGGTAGATGGGGGCTCGGGTGAGGCAGTTGTGCAACCGAGAAGAGGGGCTCCGACGGCTGGGTGGCGTTGGGCTCGGCTCGGGTGGACGGTATGTGGCCGGAGGTGGAGAAGAGGCGTGGGTGAAGGCGGTAGCGTGACGCGATGGTGAGCTTGGGCGGCGGTAGACGGGGAGGTTAGAGAGGGCAGGCATGAGAGAGAATCTGAGAGAGATAACGGAGAGAAGAGCTCAGCCAGTTAGGGGATAAGAGGAGGAAAGGGAGCACGAGTTGGCATGGTTGGTGGCATTCCAGCAGCATGAGGTGGCGGCGGGGATGAGGTAGGCGGCGGGGAAGAGGATAAGGGATGCGGGGGCACGATGCAAGCCGAGGAGAGGCGGGATAGGCCGGGGTGGGCTACGGTGCTGGGCTGCCTCGGCCCAACCGAGGGGAAGAGGGGGCGGGTAGGCCCAGCGGGACTGATGGGCTGGCACACGGAGAGGGCCCAGGCGGATTGCAGAAGAAGGGAGAAGGGATATTCTCGATAAGAAAGATCTTCTTGGAGATCCAGAGTATCAAAAGCGGATTCTGGAATTGAATTGTTGAAACACTTTTGTAGTTGGAAAACATGGAAGACATTATGAATATTTGAGAGCGGCGGGGGTAGTTTCAATTGGTATGCGACTTCACCTTGTTTAGAAAGAATATGAAAGGGGCCAATGTAATGAGGTGCCAATTTTTCTTTGATACCAAATCGGCGAACACCCTTAAGAGGAGTGGTCCGAAGATAGACTTTTTTGTTTGGTTCAAAGTATATCTCAGGATGACGAATGTCGTAATAGCTCTTCTGACGAGATTGAGCAGTTTTCAACCGCTTTCGGATAATTCGGATTTGATCATTCGCTTCTTCGGTCATATCTGGTCCAAAGAATTGTCTTTCCCCAGTTTCTTTCCAGTTGAGTGGGGTTCGACATTTTTGTCCATTTAGTACTATGTGACGCCTATGTTGCACAAAAAGTCAAGTCAAGGCCAGTCAAAAGTTTTAGGAGGTGTATGGGGGGGGGCTAGTCCACCATGGACCATGCATCACTCTACTTTCGTAGTTCACCATGGATTCATACACCACTTTTTTACCATTTTACCTCTCTCTTCCACTCTACCATGGGCATTCATGGTAAATTGTCAAGGGAACCCCTATATAAACCCCCCATGGGGGGTTTGTAAAATCCATCCCATGAATGAGAAATCTCATGGAGGGAGGGCTAGAGGTCCAAGTTGCGGACGAGAAGCTCTAGGAGTGGAATTGGGAAGTCGTAGGCGGCCCAAGTTGCTAGCTAAGTCGTAGAATGGGACTCCTCTCTCAACATAGGACTAGACCGTGCTCCACAAGGTGGCTAAACCTATTCAAAAAACATCAAAGTGTCTCGACCTTCTAATAAGACCATCATACATGGCCCATTACTATTGCAACCACATTGCAAATCATACTAAAAGGCAAGGAATTCATCGAGGATGCATTCGAAGTCCACCAAGGAAAGCTAAGGATTCCCGAAACTACTTCAAGGAGGCCCGACAAGCTCATTTCTAACCTGAGAACTCTAATCAACGCCGAGAACTTCGACCTCGGAGTGCTCCGGACATTGCTCGGACTCCTGATGTGTGCATTTTGCATAGTTTTTATCTAGCATATTACTATTCTTTCATAATGTTTTAGCTCCCTTTTTAATAAAATCATTTTTTATTTTCAGGTTTACTGCACATCACTGATTTACTAGAAATATTTGCAAAGTGAATAACATTGCATCTTTATGTGAAATTTCCACCGAAGTGCACAAGGAAATGAAGTCGGTATGTGAAGACGAAGGAATTGCTAGAGGGCCGTTGCCGGGGGAGACTTGTGGGCCCAACATGGTAGGGTGTCACGGTAGGGGGTTGCCACCGTAGCCTACCGTGATGGGTGCACTAGGCTCCATTGCGGGAGCCCTTCAATAGGAGTCTTTGCATATTACTTGCTTTCATTTTGGTGGTGCAAAGGGGGGCGGGCATTTCAGATCTGCTACGTGTCAGGAGAGAACAGAGGAGTTCTTCCTCTCAATTTGAGAGGGGGAATTCTCCTGCACCGATTTCCACCACAATTCCACCATAATCCACCACAAACCTGTAAAGATCATCAAAGGGCAACATCATCATCATCCCGGCCATCTCCATCACCTGAATCGTCCATGTCATCATCACTGCCATCATGTCGTCCAATTGATTGATCCCTAAACTTGTCTTTAATATTATCGGCATTGTGTCGTGTCATACTTTGAATTTTTTAGAGATTTATTTATACTTACAAAATGTGATGTCTATGTCATTCTCCATGATCATGAACATGTTTGTCATTTTTTAGTAGGTTATTGTGTTCTTGAGGACATGGGGTGAACCCTAGTTGAAGTTATGGATGAAATTTATTGTTAATTGTGGCTATGTTATATTCTTGTTTTGTGATTCTTTATGATGGTGTACGAACATCGACCGTGCATCAATTGGTTTTATGAACATAGAGATGATTGATATTACTAGTGTATGGAATGGGGGATGGATGGGGTGAGAGCAGTCTCGCTTTTTTACCTAGCACGTGTATAGTCAATAAAACCTTAATCATGATTATACCTTTCTTGCATATATTATTGCATATTAAGTTTGCATAATACCTACATATAGATGTTACAAACACTACTACAAAAAATGTCAATACTAATGGGCCAAAAACCCACATCAGTGACCGGTTTTTGGCCCGTCAGCAACTAAAGGTCAGTAATGACTCGTCTTATCAGTGACGGGTAATTTAGCCGTCACTGATAAATCTCATCAGGGACGGGTAAAGAAAGGAACCGTCAGTGATAGTAGTCTCATCACTGACGGGTACATTTTCAACCCGTCCGTGATGAGTATTCATCAGAGGTGACAAAAATATCATCACGGACGGGTAGAATATAGACCCGTCAGTGCTAACTGTACCATCACTGACTGGTGGTTTTTTCACCCATCCGTGATTTCATCACAGGTGACCAAAACATCATCACGGACGGGTAAAATATCGATCCGTCAGTGATAGCGCTACCATCACTGATATGTACTATTTTCACCCATCCATGATGATATTTCATCATAGGTGAACAAAACATCATCACGGACGGGTAGAATATCGACCCGTCAGTGATAAGCCTACCATCACTGACGGGTCCTTTTTTACCCGTCCTTGATGATATTTTATCAGCTGTGATGGAGATCATCACGGGCGGGTGGAAAAGACACCCGTCAACAATGGTAAGTACCAACCAGGCAGGGTTTTCCTGCTTCCTGGCTAGCCTCAGGTCATTTTGCTAGCCATGCCCTCTGAAAAATAAAATATACCCTAGCTGCACAGCCTCTGTACAGCCCCAGCATGCACAGGACATATATCACAAACATATATGCAGTGTAGAATAGGAATCAAAGAATTATTTCAATTTGACTTCTCAATTTTGACAAGTCCGTTCAAATATACAACACACGCTACATCACACAATTGCCTAAACAATTTGTCACATCTCAAATATGTTTGACATCTCAATTTGACAAGTCTAAACTTTAGAAAAGAAAAATACAGAATCAGTTCGAGCAAATTTATGTAGATGGGGGTACACTGGAATAGAATTCACCGGTGGGGTTTACTACAAAATTGTTGAAGAAATATGCGAAGCGTGCCAATATGCGTGTAAAGTCCTGGCTTGCATCAAATTGCTCTTGCGTGTTAATATGAAATTCTTGTGAAAAATGAGAACAACATTAATTTCATATGAAAACAAAATAGCTATTAAATAGACTATAGATGTAGATATTAGATCCATCAATACCTTACATACTCCACATTCAGTCCACGCTAGGGCAATCGCCTCCATATGCGTGCAAACGTGAAACCCACATGTGTTCATTGCTTCTCGTTGTTGTTGGCATGGGAAATCAAATTTATGGGTTAGCTTTTTTGCTCCCCTTACCTTGTAATTAACCCCTCCCGACGCCTTATAGATCACGAAGGCATCATCGATGCACTTTCGTATCATCGAGAAGTCACGTTTCATTTTCATTATGGAATCAAAATAAAAGACCTTGTTCCATGGTCCAACGATAACCACAAGTACCCAGTGGTCGCTGCATACACGACATCATGGTCAAAAGTGAGACGTAAACACCTAGCTAAGTGTATAAATTGAAGATTTAGACAGTACTAAAGAACTTACGGTGGGTTGTAGGCAAACATTATGTAATCCTTGGTCCTTTGGGTGAGCCATACTTTCGTAAGGAACTGCGTGACCATCTCTGCATTCTCGTTGAGCACCCTCCAGTTGAATAGGCATGGATCGATCAATCCAACATTTGCATTCAAGCGCCTGATCTCTTGGACCATGTGGAGCGTCCATATTCTCATGATGTTAACGTCGAGTCTGTCGAAGGTATAGAGACTGAACAGGTCTTCATAGTTGACGTCAAACATACCAGTCCCAACTTCATCATAGAAATTATACTTAGGTGGCACTCTAACTGTGATGTACTGCTCAGCACCAGGCTTCGTGGATTCTTACATGTAGTGATTAAAGCATCATGAGATTCGCTTCCCTGGACATTGTCCCCGATCCAGGACAGCTTCTCCGATTCGGAAAGCTGGACTTCATCACCGACAAGCTCGGTAAGCTTCACCTCTGTGACTCGGCTCCCCGCCGATCAATGGAGGCTTCATCACCATCTTCACTCGGACTCACCTCTGAGTCCACGCCTTCGGTTCCTCTCCCCAAGGACGAGTTTGAACCGAAGTCGAATCTGCTGTTTGAACACGGGTTCCCACCCATCGAGCAGGGATCCCGACTGGTTGGCGCAATCGAGTCCCTCTTACCCGTCCTTGAATATGACTCGGATGGCTTTGAGAGCTCGAGAAGCCACCATCCTTCTCGGGAGGTCTTCAGAGGGTGAGAGGCTTGCAACGGTCGAATATGATTCACTGGGTTGAGCAAGGTTGAGATCGAAGACCTCCCCTGGTCCCCTATTTATAGGGTTCACAGGTACCTGACCGTTACACTCATGCCACGTAGGATTAAGTGGGTCACCGGTTACAGACACTAGTGACACAGCCAATCACAACTCACAACGGTAACCGGCTCAGGCAGATCGATACCTGTGTCACCGGAGGCACACACAGGTGAACCCTTAACTGACGTAGCCTAACTAATCAGCCCAATCTTCGCACATTACATGCCGTCAGTGCACAACTAACTCTGATCCCTAATAAGCAGAGAACCTCCAACAGTCTTCTGACTCGGCAGACAAACTATTGCAGTGTAGGTCCCTTAGCATTTACAAGCTCTCCCCTGGTACAGAGATGTACCAGAGTCATAGAGCGATAGACCACCTGTGACACAGCTATGTCACACACGTGACTCTAGGCTCTAGGTTTTCTACCGCTAGCACTGCAGAGTGCTAGCACAAACCAGTTTCTCACTTGTGCAAAACTATTGATATAGGGCCACTGACCTCAAGGCATCAGTGCCACTGTCTAACACTCTGAGCGTTGAGCAAAGAACCTCCATAGATCATTACTGCTTCATCCCTCTTGATAGTACGGGTGTTTCCTATGGACTCAAGGAAACTGGCAAATCTAGGCTTTACCTGCCACTAGCTACAATCACGGCCCTTGACGCTTCAAGCCACCATCACCTTGCTTGCAACTCCTTGCATAGCACCGGCTTCTTCACAGCTGTGGCACAGCTGCCTAGCACAGCCATCTCCTTGTCCTGGAAACCACATTTGTACTTTTTGGATGGTCATCCTTTCCTTGATGACACTTCTTCCTGGAACCTATTAATCCTACTTACACTCATTGTAAATATTAGATTCCAGTTTGAGTTACCATTAACCATCAAAACCAACTAGGGGCCTAGATGATCTTTCAGATAGGAAGCGCATGAGCTCTCCCTTCGGAAGTAGCATTTGCGGAGATGCAGCTACTCCATCCGTACGCGGCGCTAGGCTCGGCGCAGTTAGGAGGCAAGGGCAGCAGCTGCCCCCCGAATAGGGAGGCCACCTCCCTGCATGCCTCCTCTCTCGCCTTCCGAAGCATGTCGTCGGCCATGTTGTCTTGTACCTTCCTCGTTATCTCTTCAATAAGAGTTTCCTTCCTACTTCTCTTCCTTTGCCTGGCCTCCTCTTGGGTTTGGGGGAAAGCTATGCTCCATGTAGCGGCAACCTCGAGGCCTCACACGCGCCCAGATTTCTCAGGGTTTCCTAGAGCTTTCGCGAGAGGGTCTAGCCACCTCTCACTCCCGATGGACTCTAAGAAGGATTCTTGCTGGCTCAACTCCCTCTGCAATAGAAGTAGTACGAGATATAGTATTGAGCGATTTGTCATAAACTGTTTATACTTTTGAAATCGACACGGTGGGTTAAGTTCGTACCAGATGATTGGACACGTCCTCAACTTTGGGGGTCGAGAAGGAAACAACCCCCGTAGTCAGGTCGGTCTTCGTGCGGCCCTTGATCCATGCCCGCCCGCGACCCTCGATGTCGTTGAAAGGAACTAGTTTTCCAGCCTCTTGTAGTGCGGCGTCCTCTATCCTCTAGTCCACCATCTTCCTAACATAGCCACGACTGCCCAGGCGGTGGGGGTGTTTATTCTTCGAGCGGAGTTCTTTGCTCTTTAAACTCTTCGCCTTGAACACTTCCGTAGACTTCATTCGAACGAAATCTTCCCAAACCGGCTTTGTTATTTGGCGATATCTCTATAAAGGCGAGCGGTTTTTCTGAACATATTCTTTGTTCAGCGTGCTCCTGAAGTTTCGGTGAGACTTAGCCATCGTCACCTTCGCCGCCCATTCTACTTTCTCCTTGTCGCCTTCGGGGATCTCGAACTTGCTCCACAACTCCTTCATGATTTTTCCAATCTAGGCCTCAGGCACTTCAGTCCAATCTTGTGTTGTGATCTTTGTATGTTGACGTGCCAGATAACCACACGCGTTGTTGAACTTAGATGCCGTCTTCTGGGGTTGGGAAGGGTACCCTGTTATCTGGTCAACCTCCGTGATGACCTGCCTTTGCGTAGGCATCTTATTACCGGTTCTCGGTTTCCTAACTCTTTTCGTTGCCGCCGGGGGCTCTGACGAACCAGTAGTTTCTTTGCCCATCATCGATCTTTTTTGCAAAAAAAACAACTAACTAATTACTTTATATAAGAGTATTATTCATATATATTGAATATGTGATCTTTTTGAAAATTGAAACTTGAGTGTCCTAACCCTACCATATATGATAAGAGCCTATATAAAGTATCTGGGAAATAGTGCGTGCAGCCCAATTAGATGATTGTGCTAAGTAAACTAAAATAAAAAGCAAACTACTAACTGTAATGTGAATATTTCTAAACAAGAAAGGTCAACTAATACCATCATTGCAGCCAGCCAACCAACAAGTGTATCAGCAAACTAACAACTATTTGAGGAAAAAAAGCAAACTACTAACTGTAATGTAAACATTTTTGAGCAAACCATAGTAGGTATTATCCTCATAGTAGGTCTTAGGTTAACGAGAAAACCATCATTGCAGGCAACAAAAATAAGCAAACCACTACTCCTAGAGTGAGTATTTCTGCACACAACACAACAACAATTGTGAAAAAACAATTAATATGCTCAGCAACAGCAGCAGAAGAAGAGTCAGTGGAACTGGAGGTGCTCAGCATTTTATGATAAATATCATCATACATAGCAATATTTGCATAACAAGCTGTTACTGCAAATAACTCTTCTTGAGAGTGTGTGTGTGTGTATTCATGCGTGAGAGTGATATACCACCTCCCCAAGGAAACAATAGATGGATGGAGAATGAGAAGGGAAGACAAGAGGAGAGGCAGGCACACAGAGAGAGAGAGAGAGAGTCATTGCAGGTACTACTCTAACTCATTTTTTTGTACAATGAGAGGGTCTTGAAACATGTCTAGACTCATGCCCTAGCAAACAGATCACATGAGCATTTGTTCTTATCAGTTTATAACGGAACCATAAGAGCCTAGCATCAGAATAGCATGTGTTCATAAAAGTCTAAAAACCAGAAAATATCAGGCAAGTATTTGTTCTGTGCATATCTAACAAATAAAATAAACCAATCACAAGTATAGCTTCCATTCTTATCTATTTAAAGTAACAACAAGCATCACAGTCTATTCTTATCATAATGTAACATAGCAGTCTGGAAGAGTTTTGCATATACACATGAATATTAGGAATAGATGAATTGCCTTACCAGAAACTACTTTGGCGAACTAGTAGTAGGACAACACAACATATCTTGAGCATTACAACACATGAGGATCACCAAGAACAATAGAGCATAAGTATAGTTCCGAGCTAGGTCGTCCAACATCATCAAAAGCATATGGAATAGACTCATGCCCTAGCAAACGAACAAGTGGCAAACTGGTAGATTTCCATGTGGTTATAGGGGTACCTGTGGGGAGGAGAACCCACGGCGGCGGTTCTTGGGAGGAGGGAAGCGTCCACGGTGCCATTGACGGGGAGAGGAGCGTCCACGGTGGCGGCAGTTGTTGGGATGAGAGGAGCATCCACGGCAGTGGTTGTTGGGACGAGAGGAGCGTCCACGGCGGCGGTTGTTGAGATGAGAGGAGCGTCCACGGCGGCGGTTGTTGGGACGAGAGGAGTATCCACGGTGGCGGGGGCGGTCAGGGAGGCATCCATTGTGGCGTCGGCGGGGGCACTAGGGTTCACGGTGGGCGGCGGCCGCAACGATGCTCTTCTGGCGAGGAGGCGCCGCTGCTGGTCAGAACAGAAGAGCAAGTCTAGGGTTCAACGCGCAGTGAAAAATTTCAAGTCCCGCGGGCATAGGTATATAAATAGAAGAAGTCATCATGGATGGGCAAAACGATTAGCCTGTTAGTGATGACTTGCCAACCCTACATAGAGAATTCATCATTGACAGGCGCAGATGTGACCCGTCCGTGATAACAATTTCATCATGGACGGGCCACATCTACGCCCGTCAGTGATGACCTGACTAGCGGCGGGAGGGCAAGTCATCACTGACGGGCGTAGATGCGACCCATCCGTAATGAAACAGTTATCACGGATGGGTCTCCTCTGCGCCCGTCAGTGATGACTTGACTTCCGCTGGCTGGGCAAGTCATCACGGATGGGCAATCCTTCTGGCCCGTCCGTGATAATAATTTCATTAGTGATGACTTTTCATGCGCCGGTGGCAAGTCACCACGGACGGGCCAACCTTCATGCCCGTCAGTGATGACTTGATGATCTGTGCCGGTGGACGTCATCACGGACGGGCTAATGTTTTCACCCGTCCATGATAACAATTTCATCACACTGAATCGATCTGCATACGAAAATGCAGATTCAGTAAGGCCAGTTTCAACTTAGTGAACTTACTGAATCTGCATTTCAGTGTGGAGATTTAGTATGTTCAGACTAAAATAGCACTGTAAATACAACAAAGTAGACTACTTGATCATTTAATTGAAGTAAATGTCCAACAATAAAAATTTAGGACCATATGAAACAAAATACAACTAGGTATTGACAATATGCACATCAAAGTACCCAATTTGACAATTTTAGTTATCGTCGTCATTGTCGACTAGCTTTTTTCCATTATATGTTAGTCCTTCATTATGATCTCGACGTACGTATGTTGGCACATCATCAATTGGTTCTTCGTCATCACTTGATTCTTCATCTTCACAATCGGTTCCGGATCGTCGAATTGGTTGTAGTCTTCTTCATCAACTACACCGTCAACTCCAGCGATACTCCTTTTTCCATTCCTCACAACGTGGTGCTTCTTATTTGATGGGTCGACTATGTAGAAGACTTAGGCAATCTGTTTAGCGAATATTAAAGGCTCTTCTATTGACCCAAAACTCTCTAGATCCACGGTAGTGAAGTTCTGATCTTCCACGTGCACATCTTTGAGATTCACCCATCGGCATCGAAACAAGGGGATCTTGGTGACTATGTAGTCAAGTTTCCAAATCTCTTTGATTATGCTATAGTAGTTGCACTTAATCCCTCGGGGACTACGGGCTTCTACCCGGACCCCACTGTTCTGGTATGTGCTTTTTCGGTTTTGGGCGTCCGTGTAAAATGTATATCTGTTGATCTCGTATCTTTGCCATGTCACAAAGTTCGTGACGGGTCCTCTTGCCAACCATCTGGCTACATCTTCTTCAGTTGAAGAGTTTTTATCGTAAAAATAGTTCTTCAACCACTGGTTAAACCCGATGTTGTGTGTTTTCGTGATCCAAAATTTAGACTTTTTCAGATTCTGTTGGCGTAACACTTGCTTGTGAATTTCGATATACGGATCCACCACTGACATGTGTTTGCAAGACCGTGAAATGAGCTCTATCGAACTCTGTTGTATCAGAAAGCTGGTAATCTTTCCTTTCGATTGTCCCGACGCCAGCGAGCCTACCCTCGTGCTGAGAACAGGGCACACCTATGGGACGGTGTTCAGCCATGTAATCCATGCAAAACTCGATGACCTCTTCGGTAGTATAGCCTTCGATGATGCTCCCTTCCGGCCGGTATTTGTTGCGAACATAGCGCTTCAGAATACCCATGTACCTCTCGAACGGCTACATGCTATGTAGGAACACGGGTCCCAACGTCTGTATCTCGTGCACAACATGGATCATCAGATGGATCATGATATCTGTGAGGATCTGGACTTAACTTCCAGACCCTCCCTATGTATCTCCTCATCTGTGCAGGATCAAGCTGATGAACACAGGCGAATTGATATCACTTGACGTAGAAGATACCTCATAGTCTTCATCGTCCTCATAGATATCTGAACACGTCCAACAAACAACATGCTCGATGAGTACTTCACGTACTCAGCAAGCTACCTGGCGGCAGATGGTCCTATCATACTACATGCAAGGCTCCAAAGGAAGGCTTTATGGTTTATTTGCGTAAAGCAATCTCTTAATTGAATTACTTATAATAGATTCGAAGGCAGCATTTTGATGTAAATCAGTTTTAATATCAGGGGTGTTTTCAACAGGTGTGGTCCACGACTAACACACTCGAGCAAGGACTCTCGCCTTAGCTCGACCATAGGATTCATCAGCAAAGGGGTAGAGGGAAATAGCAAGGGGGAGAGGGACATGTCCTTTTCATCAAGAATGAGTCATGTGCTGTCCATAACCGTGGACACGGCTAATCGATTAGTTTTAACTTTGCAGAGTGTGTACACTTTACCCACATGACACAATCTCATCTTGTTGCCACTGGCCGTCGCCAGCATAGTACACACCCATCGGTGTACCGGCAGGGAGATTGTGACGAGGTCTTTTAGCTAGATCCCCCTCTGATATGACATGCCCACCGGGTCAGGCTCGGAGTTGAGAGTACGTCCTCACCCTCCGATCCCCCCATCTGTGCCGAGGGTCCTCGTAGCTACGTCCACCCCTTCTGCGGTACGGCAACATCGACACCAAAGGCTGACTAACCTACTTGACCAAGCCAGTGCCCATATAGCATGTGGTTGTACTGTTGACATAATTCTCCAATTACATGACTTCAGCCTTATGCGGTACGGACGACAAATGGTTCCTTTAAACCGGCCTTCTGCGGGTAGGCAACCATATGCTCCTTCAACACTGATTCAGCTGCCGCCTGCACCATATTAGGTGGTAAGTTTCACCCAGAGTAGAATAGGAAGAACAGAGAGAGAGGGAAACATCGGGCATCCGGCCCTAGCTCAGTGAGCTCAACAGGTTCCAACAAGGATCATCGATCCGAAATTCATTCCTCTGTAGAGGCAATTCAAAAAAACCTAAGGATATATTTTAAGCATGGCTAAGCATTCTCTACTCTATTCAAATAAAACCTACTAATCTACTCAGGGTATCAAGTAAACATGACGACAAGTGGAAAGGTAAAGGTGTGTCAATCGACACGCTAGCTACTGGATTAAAACAACATGCATGTTTATAAACAATAAATTATAATGACTTTGAAAATATAGGATCAACATGATCAAGAAAAGGGGCATGTTCGTTGACGAGTTGGTCTTCTTCTACAGGAACTTGACCTTACCCAACTTCGCTACTTCCTATTCGTCGCAACAGCAATAAAGTGCAAGGCAAATAAATATAAATCCAAATTAAATATCAAATGGAAATACCAGAAGAATAGGGCTAGCTGGGTTGGATAGGTGTCAAAGGACAAAGGTGAAGGGATAGGATTGTCGAAAGACAACTAGGAAGGTGTGAGATTATATATCTCAACTAGATAGAGTACATGTACTCAAAAGATGGTCTTCCGGATCAGATCATCCTAGAAAAAGGATAGATTTATGGAGGATAGAATTTGCATGTAAAAGGACTAAAGTTAATCCACATGCGAGATAGGGATAGATATGCGACTGGGAACAATATATGGTCGATGACAACAATAGCACAACCATATGATTAAACATGGAAACCCGACATGCTAGTAAAACAAATATGACCCATCGTACTAGCAAACAAGCAAGGTCCTGAAATGCTAGTCGGCAAGAAATGATAACAAGCGATATGACAATCTATATGGACTATCATGCAATACATAATTAGACATCATGTAACAAATTAGATAGACGGCATGAAATAGAGACTAGTCATGGCGTAGCATAAGATAACATATGATCATGCAGTTATAATCTAATAACAATCATTGATAATGCAAACGGTGATTAAACTATATGGCCAAATAACAACTAGCATCGATATGACATGCACCAAACATACATGCAATCTATGACATAACATTAACTCTACTAATGCTATTGTGTGTATACAATGCAGCAATCAACCTACACATACTACACATAACATAACAATATTTTAGTAAAGAATGATTATTAGCAACATATATGCATATATTATAATCGATACCTAAAGGTTAACCATGTATATGTGACTATACACCACCTTATGGAAGTGTAACATAAGATATCAAGCTATGCATGCTAGTACATACATATTATATGTCCATCAACTAACGTACGATATGATTAAATAATAATAACTCAATAAGGGATTATTATTCCAACATGTAGATTGTCAACAATATTAAGTCTAATTATATATATATATATATATATCTCTATATGCAACTATATGATTATGTAACATAAAGTCATATTGAACATGTGCAACTTAATCGTGTTTAAATAAATAATTAAATTATACACATGAATAAAATAATGTGTCAACCATTGCATGACGGATTATTATCTAAAACATGGATTAGCTTATGCATATATGCATAAATATATACACACAGCTGCATATGTAAACCACATGAAATGCATCGAACAAATATGAGACATGTGTGTGATCTTAACCATATTACACACAGAAGTTACTATTATGACTAAATATTTTGCAACACCATTAGTTAAAACAGGAAGCATCTATATATGTAATAACTTTATATTTTGCAAAACATCATGTCATACTTCCATTTAAATCTACACATATACATCTTATCATGTTATCTACACATGGTGACATCGAAATCATAACATGTTTATTAAACGATCATCATTACGTGTGATTAAAGACACTAATATGCTAGTAAGCAACCTTATGCCATATACAATAATAATCTTATGCGTGCTAGAAGATGTACATTATACAAAGATCAACTACCATATGATATGTCATATTAATATTAGCTTAGTAAGATTATGCTTCTACTATTATAGGTCATATGCAATATTAGGTTCGGTTATATATTGTATAACACAATATATGTGAACATACATAAGGTCATTCAATATGAACCTTATTAAATATGAACAAATTTATCCGCAATATAAATAAGATTGAACTAACATGTTGAACTACATCATGTCTACTAACTATTAAAACCGAATTATATTGTAAATGCGTATATTATATGCAACTATACAACATGCAACATGTAGCTCTATGGATGAATAAACCTAGTATTGAACTAAACATGATTGATCACATGATGAATTCTAAGCATAAACATTACATAAATAGAAGCAAAGACTATATAAGAACTAAGCATATAAATATATGAAACTATAGTCTAACATAACATGCAATTTAATTTGGTGATCAAACAATGATGAAAAACATTATAGATGAACATAAGGTGATGTGGGTGATTTTGGATAGAGATTAATGGTGAAAAAGAATGGCATAATGTGCCACAAGATGATAGGAGATTAACTATATGGGTGATGGCGACATTCGCAACACGAAACGGTCGGAATGGGTTATAGATTGGTTCTGGATAGACTGGACGGTTTGGTTGCTGCGTGATGCTCGCTTAACGAAATTACAATTCACCAATTGGGTTAGAAACTAGATACACAGAGATATAATCCTACCAAAGGGTTTTGGAGAATTCTTAACGAGTCAACTGGAAAAGATCAGACAAGTTAGACATTCTGCAGATTGAATCTGGACATCCGCGGACAGCACGTCGGAGATGGATCAATTCCTGCCAAACGGCTACATGGATCAAGGTGAAAATTTACAGAGGTGCTCATAGATACCTAAGGCACAACTTCACCAAAGGGATTCTTCAAAGACTCACCGGATCGATGGGGAAAGAGGTGATAATGCCGTTGTACCGTTCATGTAGTCAAATCTACACACGAACAATAGCACGAAGAAACTTGATTTTCTGGAGATTGGACCATTAGATTGTCTTCAAATTTTGTGGAGATCATCTTGACAACATTATCCAGGATCCCACCAAATGGATCTTGAAAAAGAGGTCCGAGCTAACAAGGGCGTCATTCCAATCTAGGTGCACGTGCAGAAAATCTGGGTGCAAACAGCACGTTAGTGTTTGAAGATTTCCCGATGATTGCACCGTTGGATCTTCACCAAATTTTGCAGAGAGCTAGAGGGAAAGGTTAAGAACAATCTCATTGAAGGGATTTTCCAAAAGATGTTCGAGGCGACAGGAATTGGGAAAACACTGAGGTGATATGTGCTGTTTAGAAACTACACGGAGGCAAAGAGGGGGTGGCGGCTGTTTGGGTGGGTTTTGGGGCTAGGGTTTCATGGGAAAAGAGTGTGGGGGTGTGGGGTATTTATAGGAAGGTTAGGGGAAAGAGATTTAGGTCAAACCCTATTGGAAAAGAGGTGGCAACACATGCTGCGCTACGCAGCACTCGCCGGGGTGGCTGCTCAAGGGAGGAATGAGACGGCGGGATGCCGGGTGGAGATGAGCCGGGATGGCGGCCATAAAGGAAAGGAGGAAAGAAAAGGAGAAAACCAAAATAATAACAAAGAACAGTAGAGCGAGATTGAATATCAAACGAACTCCGAAAATTCTGAGAAAAACTCTGGAGACATATTCCAAGTTTGAAAACAACTCAAACTCAAGTTGCATTAACTCAAATTAACTCCAGTCCAATTTATGAAATTCTAATTAGCTTTAATTAATTAGAGAATAAATAACGAAATTTTCTGGCTCTGATTTTTAAATAAAAGATTTTGAAAAGCTCTGAAAATCAGGATGTTACAATATCGAAAAAAGACGGAGGGAAGTACAACTCTAGTTGGTATATTATAACAGTTATCTCATACTGCAGTTTAGATAGTCGCTGTGGATTGATTGACTTCTGAGAGATCGTGTTGAGAAAGCTACACATGTTTGTGATTGTCTCGCGGACTCTAGACTCCAAGATACCTCTTATTGCAACAGGTAAGATATGTGTCATCATCACATGACAGTCATGAGACTTCATACATATTAATCTCAAGTCTTTCATTGAAACAAGTTTCTTTATGTTTGCCGAGTAACCAGATGGAACTTTCACCCCAAAGAGGCACTGGCACAATTCCTGTCTCTCAACCTTGCTAAGAGTGTAGCAAGTAGGGGATGTATGTTTGTCTTTCTTCGTCAGTTGTGGTCCTAGCTCTGGTCTGATACCCATTTCTTGCATGTCAAGGCATGCCTTCACACCATCTTTTGTCTTCTCTGGAATGTTGAGCAAGAGACCAATCAAGCTGTTGCACACATTTTTTTTGACATGCATGACATCAATGCTGTGATTGATATTTAGCACCTTCCAGTACGGCAAGTCCTAAAATACGGATTTCTTTTTCCAGATGCCCAGCCTCAGCTTCTGTTGCTTTCCAAACACAACATCGATATCTTTCACAATGTCATAGATTTCTTCACCCTTTTTTTGTGCGGGGCACTCCCGTATCTCGACTTCTCCGTTGAACTGTTTCTTCCACTTCCTCCAAATGTGATCGTTCGGAAGGAACCGACGGTGACCCATATATATGATTTTACAAGAGTGTGTCAAGAACTGACTCATTGTTTATTCTAGGCACACAACACATGCTTCGTGTCCTTTCACAGTCTGGCCGGACGAGTTTTCATAAGTAGGATAATCATTCACGGTTGTGAACAACAAGGCGCGTAGGTTGAAGTTCTCTTGTTTATCTGCGTCCCAGACTTCCACCCCGTCGTGCCAAAGTGTCGCTAAATCTTCCTTCAGTAGTTGTACGTACACATCAATATCATTTCAAGGTTGCTTAGGCCCTTGAATGAGTACGGAGAGATGTATGTACTTATGCTTTGTGAGAACCCTAATTTCTAGGTTAGAGCTAAGCGTCGTGAGGTGGAAGTCAGGTCAACTCACGTTGCTGAGTTGACCCGAATCTACCGAGGAACGGCGAGAGTTACGTCGAGAGTTAGAGAAAGAGGGGAAGGAATTGGTTGTGCAATCATGGCATGCATTTGATTCATAGCATATATCGTTACACACATGTTCATGAAGTTGAAATTAAAATTTTATTTATTATTGAATATTACAGTGTCATAATACAACAACATGAGTACAAGGAATAAATAAAGAAGAAAAGAAAATTACATATTGCAATGTTTCTACCTATACAAGTCTACCCTAAATTCTTAGATCTTCGGACCTTCAAAGCCTTCAAATCGGAGGAGAACACTGAGAGCCGGAGGGGGGAAGGATCTTTGGAAATGTTGGCGAACATCCGAGGTCATCGAGTAGGGGCACTCGAGACCGTTAGAATCACGTCGTTGCTGTAGGAGGCAAAGGTGTTTGAAATCGATATTTAAAATACAAGTGGTCTTATCGGCACAGCTCCGCCGACATCCGCAGGGTTAGCTACGGGGGCAAAATAGTGCCGATGACCTAAATAGTTTTTAGTTTTAAAAATAGTTTTGAAAACATTTTGTTTTGGAAAAATGTCCGAGGGCCACGTGGCTAAGACCCTCGTTGGACAAATCTAGTATTTCGTAAACTAGGGAGAAAAGAGATGAGAAGTAGTAAAATAATTTTAGTTACCCTATACTACATTGCCTCCATAATTTTGCTTTCAAAAGAAATTTAAATTCTGCAAAACCAAGGATTAGATAAGGCAGCCAATATCAAAGTTCAGTCATCAGCCCACGTTTTTTAGTGTAGCATCCAAACTATCCAGCAAAGAGCCATTCGGCAGCCCTCATATAAAGTAAATCGAGGCAACATGTTTTGTTAAGGCAACAGATTCATTTCAGTAGTTCAACCAGCCACCAAGTTTACATTGCATGGTAGCAAGTGAAATACCTTTAGCCACAACAATTGACCAAAGTCAAAACCCTTGAACCACAAGGCAGCAAACCTTAGCAAGTAAGGCAACTAGTAAAAATATCAACCAAGCTGAAAGTATCCAACCGACTAAGGCAGCAAGGGTGTCGTATTATCCACATATTCAAGTAGCCACAGAAATTGACTAGAGTCAATTTCCCTTGCTGAAATGAGGCAACCAAATACCAAGTGAAGCAGTCCACGTAGCTAAGAGGAGCAAGTAAGCAGTGGCAGCAAACACCTTAAAATAATTGCCACCGAGGAACCTTAGAGAAGGCTCAATAGGAATAGCACTAAGGCAGCTGAGCTTAGCAGCACCATAGTAGAAGCACCAGTCTTGGCCGACCATCACCAAGGACCAAGAACAGAAAGTGGAAGATCAGCAAGGGAGAGAGATCACTAGGACACTTAGGAGCCAAGCCAAGCTCTAGGAGAAGGCCATCAGAACCAGGTGGAGAAGAGCGAAGGCAGGCAGAGAAGGATCAGCCGAAGGGAGCTAGTAGGAGCAAGGGGGAAGCAGACCACCATCAAATGGAGAATCAGCAAGTCTAGGGGCCTGATTTTGCTTTCATCCAAACCAATTCAAGGTGAGGATTATCTTTAACACCGCAAAACCCTCATAAACATGCATCTTTAGCATGATAAAGGGACCCTCAGATTTTAGGAAGCATCTGTAGTATCTATTCTTATCGAATTCTGCTCTTTCCAAACCTTTTCTTTTGTCCTAAAAATAATCACTAGGTTTTATTAAGGCAGCAAAGAGTAGCAATCTGTTCTTATCAGATGTTTGGATACCAATTCTCAAGTTTTCTCTCTCAGAGAGATCATAATCATCACAAAGTTAGGCAACAAATAGGCGGCCTACCATAATACCTGCTCTTATCTCAATCTTGAAATACTAAGTCAAGCAAGTACTTGTTCTTATCAGATAATGAACTGATATAGACGAACACATATATGGGTGAAAAATAGAAAACAACTAAGGCCAAGTATAGCATCTGCTCTTGTAACCAACCTGAGATAGATATATGCAAATATGTGGAAAATGAGAATATGCTAAGTGCAAGAATAGCAGCTGTTCCATCAGCTTGAGTAAGCTAATGCTCAATAAAGAGAAGAACTTATAGTAAGTGGACCAAAATCAAGTATAGTATCTGTTCCTTCAGTTAAATGGTCTGATATACACATGTATGCGTGGAGAAAACATAGGAAGACTGAGGCTAATCATAGCTTTAATTCTTATCTCTAGTTGCAAATCGACCGGGATACCAGTTTAGTATCCAGAAACATCAAACATGAGGTATCAGAATAAACCATATGGAAATAATTTAGAGCAAACTAGCATTTGTTCTTGGACAAGCTCGACTAATGTGTAAAACCATATGCATATAGAAATAAAAGGAACTAAGAGCCAAGGTCAACATCTGTTCATAACATATTTATGCAAAAGCATCACCGAAATGAACTACGGATCAAACATAGCATATGTTTTCAGTTTAAGTCAACCAATATATATATATATATATATATATATATATGCCGAAAAGGTATCAAGAATCGTAAGCATTTTAGCTTAGCAAAAATGGAATGTAGTAAGAGATGTTCTAACTTACTGATTGATACCTACAAAGATGCAAGAAATAGGAAGAAAATTGAGATCAATCTAATATCTGTTCTTATCAGTTTTTATAGGATCACATGTATGGATATATATGGGAGAAGCAATAGATGACTAAGATCACTTAAGTATTTGTTCTTATCTTAGTTGGTCAAATCCTCAAGGTCTTTCTTTAATAAAACATCACAATAACGAGCAAGCTAGATCAAGTAAAATATCTTCTTTTTCAGATTAACAACCTGGCAATATGAACAAATTCACACACAGCATCTGTTCCATCAGTTCATATGAGCTAATGCACATGAGGAATAATAATTGATAGTGTATAAACCAAAAGTAGACAGGTAGCAGTACCCTTCTTATCAAACTTCTGTAAAAATGCTGAACATCATGATAGCATAGCAAGGAATCAAGGGATGGATGACAACTATCATCAAGCATAGCATCTGTTCTTAACAATTGAGCAAGCAATCATGCATATATATTCCTACCACCCAAATGGAACTAAGATCAAGTATAGTTGTTCTTATCAGTTTCTAAAAATGCATACCCATAAATACCTGTGAGCATGCACCTAAGACTTTAGATGTTAGGCAACATTGTTAGCTGACCAGAGTTTAAGGAACAACATCCCTGTTAAAGAGAAAATGCATAGAACCCAATTGGAGGAAAGACACGCATTGAACATCTGAGCATGATTGGTAGAAAGGCATGGTGCAGTATAGATAAACCTCAAAGGATATTAACAAACTTAACAACCGGGTAGTCTAATGCTTACTTAGAATCAGAAACAAAACTAAATCACTCAAACACAGATATTCAAGCATCACAATTGGATTGCTAGGAACAAAAACCATAGAACCGGGGAATTGGGGGAAATAGAATCAGAAAGGAAGAAGAAGGAGAAGGCTTACCTGGAGTCGGCGCGCCACCGCGGTTGCGGTGCGGTCAACTCACCACCGTCCGGCGGTGACGGCCGTGAGCAAAGGTGGCGTCGGCGGCGAGTGGTGCTGTGCGGGGCGATGCCGGTCGAGGCAGCACCGAGTGGAGCACCCGAAATGGTGCCGAGGGGAGCGCCGGGGCGGCGTCGATCTTAAACAGGAACAAGGGGTGGCGGAGAAGGCCGAGGAGCCGAGGCGCAGCAAGCCAAGGCTCGTGGCGGCGGCGTCTGAGACCATGGAGAAACGGCGGCGCGAGGGGCCCTAGGCTTGGGGCACATGGGGGCGCCCAGGAGCGAGGCAGCGTGGTCGTCTTAGGACGGAGAGAGGAGGCGCCGGCAGCGCCGGGGGAGAGTTCAAGAGGAGCCGGCGGCAAATGGGAGTCCGGCAGCAGCACAAAAGGGGCGGAGAGACCGGCCAAGTGAGGTGAAGAAGAAAGAAGAGAGAGAAAGGGGTAGAGTGCGGGCTGAGTTAGCTTAGATTAGGGTGAGTGTTGGTCTGGTTTGGGTTGAATCAAAAGAGGGCCAGCCGAAGGAAATTCTTTTCTTTCTTTAAAAGAAAAATGGAAGCAAACAAAAATGATTATTCTTTTGCTGTGAAAAGAAATAAGATAAAATGAGGATATAGAGAGATATGTAAACACTTAATTTGTAAATTACTCTAAATTGATTAAAACATACTATTCATCTCTAAAGAAGATTAAGCACTAGATTAGTTCTTAAGGTTATACAATAGGATGAATGATCATATTGAACTTTAAAAGATGATAAACCAAAGGTTTAATTAGTTAGAGTTATAAACCAAAGGTTTAATTTACAATTAAAGTCAACCACTACCTTAACTAATTCAAAATTCTCATAAAGGATTTTAAGTGAATTATGTCTGAATTTTATTAGAAAATATTGATAGACATATCATCTCACACCTATCGCCATGTCATTTGCATTCATATTTGGGATTCTTCTGGAATTAGTCCTTATCGGACGTTATCGTTTTCTTTGCCAGAAACCAGAGTTCCACAAGTAAACCCTTCGAACTCCATTTCGAATCCGATACCAGGCAAGTCCAGTTTCTTGTTCATGTCCGTTGAGAATGCTTTACCAAATTTCCCTCTTGTCTACAACATGCACAAAATCTATTTTTCTAAAGATGAATCAACTGTTGTTTTGTTTTCGATCGCCGGTTCTTGGGCGATAGCATGGTGGGTGATGAAATCCTGGAAAGGGTGCGGGTAGCACATTGGAAGGTGGATTTCATCACATGGGAATGTTTCATATAAGGTTAATGCAACCAATGATCGAATGTGCTTAAGGGCCGTAGCGACCGCGCATACCACATACCCTGTATGGGCGGGACTGAGCTAAAGTACCCTTTACCCTAGGTCCATACTCCCCCGGGAAAGGAAGGCCTCAGTAGCTGTACGAAGGGAGTATCTTCTACTGGGATGATGGTACGAATAGAGTATCCATGATGGTACGAATAGAGTATCCATAATGGTACGAACAGAGTATCCATTATGGTACGAATAGAGTATCCATTTGAGGCTGGTAGTCCTTGGCCTGATTGTGCAGGACTACGACGTGGAATATGACCGAGCGGGCGGCGAAACAGCTCTGTGATTTGACGGTCTGGTTGTGCATGTGACGACATGAACTCCATGACTATTGATCGTTTGTGGGTACAGTTGCGCACCTCTGCAGAGTGTATAGAATTGTGGCATTGTCACTCCGTGTTCCCGGTTGGAACTGCAAACCCGGTAAGAAAGGTGTTCATCGGGAATCCTAGCAGCTTGTGAGACAGGAGATCATTAGTCTCTTTAATTAAAACTTGACTCTCTTACCTCACAAACTGCATTTCTTTTGGAGAATGTTGCCGTTCTTAGTAGATGGTGTATCAAACACCTCTTTGCTATTCCTAGACTTGTAGAGTACATTCTGTACTCATCCCTCTATCTAATTCCTTTGAGTAGACTGTGAGCCGACGACGGAGGAGGAGGTGGTCTATATCGAGGTCGACGAAGAAGTTCCCGAAGAGCAAGCGACGACAAAGGAGGACGAAGGCATCGACTACTACGTCGAGTTCCACGACGAAGGCAACATCGAGTAGAGTAGTAGGTCGTATGAATGGTTAGGTGAAGATAAGACTTTTGCTGTAGCCAAACGATAACGGTTTTAAATTCCCCGTACTTTTGGGGATATGTTGTAAGACTTTCTGTTGTATTACGAGTTTGTAATATTTATACCACTGCAATGCTTCTGTCGTGCTACTCTGTGAGATATGTACAGTCGAGAAGGCACTTCGTCTGTGCGTAGCGCCGCACGCTTTATGCACAGCCATGGAGGAAGGTTGTAAATACTGAGGAGGACGGGCCATGTGCTGTGTCGGCTGCTCATGTTACCGAATGGATTGATTCCGTCCGTACTCATCCCATACCTTATGTTCCTTGGCTCCTTACCGAATTTCGGAGATACCCTATCGACAATCCTCCACTGGCATGCGTCGGCAGGGTGTCTCATTATTCCATCTTCCTTACGGCCCTCTGAGTGCCAACGCATCAGCTTTGCCTCCTTCTTATTAGCGAACAAATGTTTCAAACGGGGAACGATCGGAGGATACCAAGCCACCTTTGCTAGAGGCCCCTTCACCACACCTCCACCTTCATCCTCGTCATCATGACAATTTTCTTCATTTGTAATACGCTTGTATCGGGATGTCTTGCACGACCATCTATACAGGTTCGCGTACTCTTTGTGGTACAGAATACAGTCATTCGGACATGCATGTATTTTTTACTTCTAATCCAAGAGGGCATATAACCTTCTTGGCCTTGTAAGTTGTTGTTGGCAACACGTTCCCTTCCGGAAGAATGTCCTCTAGGAGCACCAACAACTTTGTGAAACTTGTGTCCGACCAGTTATTGCTTGCCTTGATCTTCAATATTTCTAGCGCGACAGCCAATCACGTGTGCTTCGGTTTGCATCCTGGAAACAAGGGTATTTCCGAGTCTCCCAACAAGCCTAAGAACTCATCGTACTCTCTTCCACCAAGGTTCGTCCCTTCCGCGTCACGCAACATTTGGTCCAAATCATTCTGTATGTCAACCATATCCTCATTTGAGGATTCCGAATTGGCTTCTTCCACCGGTTCGTCAAGCGACGCAATATGTCCAGCCTCGACTTCTACCCCTTCGCCAACATCCACTCCTACCTCTTCGCCACTTGGGACGACTTCTGTCTCTTCGCCAGTGGCAACTTCTTCCTTCTCGCCGTGACTTGTCCAACGGGTATAACCATCCATGAAATCCTTTATAAGCAAGTGTAATTGCAAGTCCTTTGTCGTCTGCACCATCTCCATGTTATTGCAATTATGACATGGATACAACACATTTCATTCTTTCTCTTCCTCAACATATCTTCTCGAGCAACTCTAAGAAACCCAGATAAAGGATCTATGTACCCTCTGGTAGCACGATCCCCGTACATCCAACTTTGATCCATCGATCCTATAGTAATAAATGATAGCATGAAATTATCCACTTAATTACAAGTTTGATCATATATAATTAGTGTTACTTTTGCTACATACAATTCAATCCATCGACCACATTAATTGATTACTAAAATATGAGGATTCTATTATGAAAAGTGGAGTATTTTTGCAATAGGACTTACAACTTCTACCTATCTAGCTTATCCAAAATCCACAAGTACATTGGTTTAAGGTTCATAAATTTTGTTAATAAGAGCATAAAGGCTTTCATTCTAGAAATTTGGCTTAATATCCAAAGGGGCCGGTTTCTATTTAAGTATGAAATTACAATGGATAAATACGAAGGCTTTAATCTACGTCCTTTAGGGAATGTACACACTTAATAAATGATATAGAGAGAGCAATTACTAACCTCTCGTCTCCAACTCAAAATATAGCATTGTCCCCTTCCAAATGCGACCCCTAGCTCTCCTCTCACCAAATTGCCCACAAATCACACTTCTCGGCAGCCGCAACGTTGCTCTGGACGTGAGGAGGCGCCGCTACTGGTCGGAACTTAGGAGCAAAAACTCGGGTTCGACACGCGGCGAAAATGACAAGTCGCCCGGTTAAAAACCTATATAGAACAATTCATCACGGACGAGCCAAATACAAACCCGTCAGTGATGACTTTCCCGCCATTACAAGGACTTCAACACCGATGGCCCGAAAAATAACCCGTCAGTGATGATATATGTGTCGGGCTCATGGGAGACTGATCACTGACGGGTGTGTACTACTCACCCGTCAGTGATGACAGTCTTAGTCGTTCGCCTAGAGCAGGGTCATCACTGACGGGTAGACATACGTCCCATCTGTGATCGAGAGGGTTGTATTTTCACCCGTCTGTGGTATGTCATCACTGACGGATAGAAGTACGACCTGTCTGTGATGATCCTACTCGAGCCGTTCGCCCGAGGTTGTCATCACTGACGGACCGGAAAATAACCTGTCAGTGATGATGTGGGAAACTGATCACTGACGGGTTAGTATTACTTACCCGTTAGTGATGATAATCTTAGCCCAAGGACTCCAGCAGGATCATCACAGACGGGTTGTATTTTTACCCGTCTGTGATAAGTCATCACTGACAGGTAGAAATGTGACCCTTCTATGATGAGACTTACATACCAGGCAGTGTTTTCTACGCATGTTTCCTGGCCTCATCAGTTCGTTTTGCTTGCCACCTCTGAAAAACAGAATAACATCCCAGCTGCATGTACAGCCTCTGCATAGCCCCAGCATGCACAGGACAATATATATCACAAGCATCCACAACAAAAATTAAAGAATTTTCTACATCTCAATTCCACATCTCAAATTTGACAAGTCCACATCTTAAATATATATATATGTACAACACATTCGACATCGCACAAGTTGCTAAAGAATTTTGCACATCTCAAATAAGTTTCAAAAGAACAATATAAAATCAGTTTCGTATGGAAACGAACTATCTAGGGCTTGGTTCATGGGTAGAAAGTGCTAGCTTGAGTGTTTACACACTGACTAGAAATGGACGCATTAGAATGCAATGACGTATTAGAATGCGACATCTGTATGTGCACTCTCTCTTATGCTCGCGCTTCATCCTAACCTCTGATCAAAGCACACAATCATGTCAGTCATAATTCACAATTTAGCATGGTATAATCAGCATATAACAAAGTAGAGAGGATCGGAAGGTAATACCTAGCGGAAGGCGTCTGATACGTCACGTAGTTTTCTTGTGCAGTGTAACCGCAATAGAGCGTCATCACCATTGTGACATTGCGTTTACACTGCACAAGACACTCTTTCCAAAAAAAGTGTCTTGTGCAGTGCAGCGCAGTGTCACAAACGCGACGGAGATGAAGACAAGTGCCTGCGCATATACAGGGTTAAAAACAAGTTAATTCAGTTAGGGGTTAGAGCATGTCTAATTCTAGCAATGAACCTAGCATCAGACCTACGCAAACCACACTTAGCACACACATTTAGCACAGTCACTTAGATCACATGAGCTAGATGAAAGCTTGATTTTCTTTTACAGGAACATTAAGTTCAGATTATCATGTTATAGAAGATCAGCTTATGCCATTAACTTAGCAGCCCTAAGAATCTCGGTTAACACCACGATGAGATGATCAATAGAGCACATGTGCATATAGCTATTTAGTACATTGGCTACAAGCATCAATGAGTAGGCCAAATTCTAGTTATCTAGCAATTAGCATTAAGATGACCAAACTAACCTTGCATGCACGGCAAACTCTAGTGACGTCGAAGGGAGAACGGCGGCCTCCACCGGCACCGCGCTGCTGCAAGGCGGAGGAGCGGTCGCCGGTCTAGAGGAAGAGGTGGTGACCGGATCCGGGCTCGCTCGGGGAGGAGGCGGCTGTCGGATCCGGGCTCGAGGAAGAGGCGGCGACTGGATCCAGGCTCGAGGGGCTCGGGGAGGAGGTGGCGGCCACATGGGACTCCGGGATCTGCGTCTTCTACAAAGTGTCCATGAAGATGATGTTGATGCTGGAGCCACCATCCACAAGGACCTTGCGAAGTTTAAATCCGCCGACTTGCGGATCTACCACCAGAGGGTGTTTGCCCGGGTGTGGGACACGATCCGGGTGGTCGAGTCGGCTGAATCCGATTGGCACCTCGGACCAGTCTAGCCACTGGGGAACTGCCGGTACCGTCGCGTTCACCTCGCGGCACCGCAGCTTTCGACCCCTTTTTGAGTCGGATCCCTGGAAGATCATAAGTATGCCCCTTTGCGGGGGATACTGCACGGAGCCGCCACCCGCAGCAGAGCCTCCTTCTCCGCCGGCGTCGGGCTCGGGTTGCTTTTCTTCCCGAAGGTGCTTCAGGAAGCTGCACTCCCGGGTTGAGTGGCCTGCTTGGTAGTCGGCAGTGCTGTGGAAGGAGCAAGGCTTATCGACGATCTCCTCGAAGGTGAGCCTCAGTGCCTTGCGTTGCTGCCACGGGCAATCCTTCTTCCGGCCAACCTCGTCACGCTGGGCACCACGCTCAGCGGCCACAACTAGGTCGGCTCCGCTGACCCCATCTCCGCCACCAGCTTTTCGCTTCTGGGGGCGATTGTCGACGCACTTCTGACCTGAGTCGGTGGGAACTTTACGGCTTGAGGACTTGGCTTTTGACTTGCCCTTGTCCTCATACCGCATGGCTTCCTCGCCAGTCACGTATTTGCTGGCGACTTCCATTAGCCGACCCATGGTCTGTATATTAGACCTGGCCAACTTGTGCTTCAGGAGTTCATACTTGACTCCTTGGGAGAAGGCCTGGATGGCCTGTGTCTCGGATACGTCCTCAATTGAGTTTCACAGCCGAGTCTAACGCTGGATATAGTCGCGGACCGACTCTCCTTTTCCTAGACACAGAGCCACAGGTCCTGCGCATTCCCTGGTCGCCTGTAGGTGCCTTCGAAGTTTTTGACGAAGGCCTCCTGGAGATCCCTCCAGTTGTAGATGCTATCTTCGGGCAGGCTGTTAAGCCATGCCCGAGCTGACCCTTCAAGCATCAGGGGAAGGCTTCGAAGGGCGACACGCTCGTTGCCCCCTCCAATGTTGCATGCGACTAAGTAGTAGGCAAGCCAAGTTTCCGGCTTGGCAGTGCCGTCGTACTTGTCAATGCCGCTGGTGATCCGGAACCGATCCGGAAACGGCTCGGATCGGATCCGCCGGCTGAAGCACAGCGGACCGGTGGAAGCTGAGCCTCTCGGCTGATTAACCTCCGCACCACGGCGTTCAGCTCGCGCCCGAGCCGCGCGAATTTCCTCAAGGTCGTCCCGCGCGTCTCGGGCGCTGTCAGCCGGTCACGGAGGGAGCCGGCTCGGCGCCGCTCCTCATGGATCCGGTTGATTTCCTCGCGGGCATCGGGACGCCGATTGGTGGAACAGCTCGGTTGCGACGAGCCTATGGTAACAGGGCGACTCGGAGCAGCCGAGGGCTGGCTCTGAGTAGACCTGGAAGCAGTCGGTCGCGTGCTGACGTGGCTTCATTTTGCTGCTCGACCGCCGTCTTCATCAGAGTGACGACTCGACGGTAAGTCTCTGCGCAGGGCCATCCACCGGGGGCGGGAGCGAGTTGGCCAATGCGGCAGCCGCGATAAGGTTCTGGGCCGGTGTTTGGTAAACAGGAACACCGTCTTGCTCTCGCCCAAAGAGAGGGGCACGGATGACTCGGCTCCTCTGGGCGGTTGAGGAAGCACGCCGGTTCAAACATTGGCGTGAACCGTGAGGCTCGTCATGTTGGCACTCTCGTGCCTCGAGAGCTGCTTTCTCCTGATCAAGACGCTCCTGCTCGGCCAGGATGGCCCGCCGAGATGCCTCCATGGCCCTCTCCGCCTCCGATTGCCCATCAATGGGCGTGAGCAGGTGCTCGTCCATCGCCCTGGCTGCCGTGGCTGCCGTGCCTGCGATGTTAGTGGCACCGGGCACGACCACGTACACCTCGCCTGAGGAGGTTCGGCTATGCGAACTCTCATCCCATCGGATTCGGAATCCAGGACGGGGAGGAGGGATTCAGAGCCGACCATGCCGACGAGCTGTGAATGCTTCATGCCATTGCTTGGGGCGGATGGAGATCCCAACACGTATCCGGGCTCCGGCCCCACCGTGGAACGGGGAAGCAGATCCTGGAGGTTTAGCTGGCCGAAGGTGTCGGCCACAAAGCGGAGGCTTCCGAAGAGAAACTCCGTGCCTTCGGGGTGCACGGCGAAAGCAGTGGGCAACGGCGCGTCGCTAGCCACCAGCTTGCCGTCAAAAGCTGGAGAGGATCCCGCTTGGATCATAGCTCCAACACGTGCAGCCCCTACCTGGCGCGCCAACTGTCGCGGGGATTTCATGGCAATATACATTTCTAGTAGGATTTGGGGGACGCAAGTGGAAGATCTAAGCGGGTTCACACAAGAGATTTACCTAGGTTCAGGCCCTCTAATGAAAGAGGTAATACCCTACTCCTGCTGAATAGATTATCGGCCTTGTGTGAGAAAAATTACAAAAGAATAGTGGATGCTGAAGGTAGAAGATGGCACGGATCAGTTGACTATCGTCAAGTCTCCGTTCTCCCTCTCTCGCGTGGCTGCCCCTAGCCTTGCCTTATATAGACCGGCAAGGCCTGAGATTACAACTGCCGAGTCGCAGTAACGGCACTCTTAATTGGCACCTTACTCTTCTTAACATGCTGGTGTAACATCCGGCTTCATGGGTAACGCCCGACTTTATTCGGAAGTAACGCTTGGTCTTTATTGACACCCGGCTGTTACTTCCGAGTGGACCACGTGGGCTGCTTCTAATCGAGTGGGCTTTCTACAGCTGCTTTCGGCCACCCTGGGTCGTTGGGCTGACTTCCTTGTCCTGGGCCTATCCCTTGTGGATCCCGTTGTCAGCTTGCCTTCTCCCACATGTAAGCTGATTCTATGAGCAGTTAACATATGAATTCCTTGCTACATTTGATGATATTGTTCAGAATGTTGCCTAATCTCAGGATATGATTAGTTTGTGGCTAAAGCACACACCTATAATATTTCTCTTGCACGTCTTTGTGAAAATTTTGGCTTTGATAATAATGATAATCTTGAGCATGTGGTCATTTCTGAGCACATATCATCTTTTGAGAGCACAAGGATGAACATTTCCAGCAAGGATTCTCATGAATTTTTGTGAGGAAAGGCTTCATCCATCCAGTTCCTCGCAATCCACTATTTTGCTTCGTTTTTGTCCTATAGTTTTTTAGGCCAAGGGGATATGGGTGTAATGACGGTTGCTGACATGAGTATTATTAATGCCCTATTGTACCCTGACATGAACATGATACCCCATTTAGGGGCATTGCTTGTTGCACACCTTCACTACCACTCACGTTCTACCAAGGGCAACATTCGATCGAAGGTGTAATTGCTTTGATTTGTTTGGCTGTAGGAGTGGATCTCACCGGGGATGTACCTTACCCAATGAAACTTGGATTAATAAAGCCATTCTTATTCATATGAAATTCTTTGCTGCTAACCCCCATGACCGTGATGATTATTTGTATCGATTTGAGAAGCATGTCGGGAATGGAGCTCATCGCGTCGGCTAATCTTCCACCCCACGTCCGACGCGCACGAAGCACATGCATACACACCATGTGCATTCGTGCTCAAGATGACAGGGATGCTGTGTCCCTGCTGACCAAGTCGGTGTGCCATGGCACGCATGAGATAGGCCCTCCAGAGCTCGAAGCGCAGTCCCTACCACACCGTGCCTCCTTCATCTTCATTATGCCACTCATTGACGGTCGTGACGTGTGAAGGGAAAGGAGGGAGAATGAAATGCCTGTCACCATGGAGGAGCAGGGCATCGACGGTTTTGCGCCTCCCCAAGGATCCCTGGGGTCCAGTTGGAGACAACTCGGGCACCTCCGCTCGAACCAACACCCAGCCGATGTGGATACACCGCTCCCCTACATGAGACTACCACGCGTGGCACACCGTCCCTCTCTCTATCGCCCAGACCCCCGAGACAAAACCACCGCACCGGGCGCGCGTCCATGCTTGTAGCTCCCCCTCGAGCCTCACCCACACCGCTGTTGCTTCATCATCAACGGGATCTTTGGTGATCGATGAGGCAGTGAAGGCGCCCATGAACTCCACTGCCGGATTCTCAGACACTTTTATAGGCGGTGGATACTTCCTTGACATTCGTGCTGAGATTGTGGATGGGTCCACGTGGTGGAACGACTGGCATCCAAGCCCCTTGCCTTTTTGGCTACATGATATCAGCGCCAAAAGCAGAAGGGAAGGGCACGCCGGGGCAGACAAATCCTAAGCAAGATCGGGAGCAGAGGGAGAAGGTCTATGGTAGCCATCCGATCTGATTCAGGGCATAGCACCCGCGTCGTTGGATCCTCTTGCATCGTGCCTTTCATAGACAGGCCATGCTCTGGCCCCATTTGATGTGGGATGGCGCCCTAGCCACAGTGGGCCCCAGCCTCCTCGATGCAAGGCCCGTGCGTTGGAGGTGCAGCTGTAAAATAGATCCACTGCACGGAGGTCATCGACTAGGGTGGGCCAAGTTCACGAGGCTTGTTGACAAGAGAGCAACATCTCTCAGGTCAAAGAAGAAAAGCAGCCAAGCCAGGGGGACCCCTTAGGCAACTTCTAAACAAGATCACACAAAAATCAAGAAAATAAGAAGAAAAGAGGAGAGAAATCCAAGAAGACAAAAAATAAAACCGTTGGGGGTCCAACCCTTCTTTAGAAAAGGAGGGTTTCTTCCCCTTTCTTCACCGGCAAGAAAAAATTATCGCCGCCCCTGACAGCCCAGTTCAGAGTAGATATTTCCCGAAGAGGCAGACAATCGATATTCAACCCAAACCGGAAGAAGAAGGAGAACGTTTGTCAATATCGGGGACAATTGACGTGCAACCACTCCCATGATTATAGCTCAAGGGTGCTGCTGTTAGGGTATTGATATTCCCTATATAGGCTGGCCCACAAATTCCTTGTCGGATCCCAGAATTCATAACAGAGAGTCTTA